>OV815289.1:17586024-17830696 GCA_929108145.2 Limnephilus rhombicus
ACCAGCCAAATCGAGCATTTGAAGTCACAACATGGTCGAGGCTTACAACACCAGTCTCGCCGACAAACATTCTCTCGCCAGAAATCAGGCGACAATAATTATTCGCCAACTCGTGCGAACTACTCAACCAGACGGAACTCGTCTCAACAAAATGGAAGTACAAACCAATTTTGTTTTTACCACAATCAATTTGGAAGAAAAGTGCGCATTCAATTCGAATAATTTCGAAAAATCATCGCCCAAATTGCGATATTTCAAAAATCTTCAACAACTTTGGCACAACAATCATAATCCACGACGCGCGGTGTGAAGCATGTCGCCGTTTTCACTCACAGAAGTATCACGCTACGACAACTAGTCTAGCTAACTCTGCTCCTGTTCAACCAGAACAGGCAGAGGGCCTTGCCTCTGTTCAACCAGAACAAGCAGCCAAACCGGTTTCGCGGCAGCAATGCTGGATCCAGCATAATTTTTCGGTTCTGCACTTAACAACGTATCGTCACTTGGAGACACCAGAAAAAACAAACCTTGCACCTACGGCTTGACTACTTCCAGAGCAAACAACATTACACAGCTCCTGCAAAACCATTGCCCGTAACACTCGACAGCAACCAGCAATCAGTCGCATCGCCATGTTACTCAACAAAGAAGAAAGAAGAAAAAAAATATTTTCTCCTAAAAAAAAAAAAAAAAACAACAATAATAATAAAATATTTTTTTGTGCACTCCATATAAAAAAAAAAAAAACAAAAACATTTTTTCTAATAGCATCCCTGTCATAACTTAACTGAATTTAAATTAACATCATGCATTTATTTTCAAGTAGTCAAATTTACTGCATTCCTAACACTGTTATTATTTGTTCAAAATGAGTTTATCGCTTAGTAATAAATATTATTAGCAAGTAATTAGCGAGCGCACAGTCTACTTATACAGAAATGTTATTTACTTAAAATCAACAATAGGCAGCGAACACTATTATTATTAGCATTACGAGCTCTTTCAATGTAAACATTAGGTACCTATGTACTCCAGTCCATCAATGCGCTGCGCTTGGCCGAAGTACCTACCTTCTTACCTATCATGAGTCATTTATTTTATAACAGTTACTCATTGCAATCAACTTGAGCTGTTTTAATTTCAATTAGAGTTAGAAAATATTTTTAAATATTATCTTCTTTTATCAATTAATATTTAACCAAATAAGTCTGATAAAATAATTTTTCAAATCTTTAAACAAAATTATTATAATAAATTAAAACTCAACTCAATTCAAACTTTGTTATATCTCAGCCAATATAAGAGACTAATACATAATAGGTACATTTCTTGAATTTTCTAACAATTCACTTTCCATGCCCACAGGTCCCGACGTTGACCAACCCCCGGAGCCTACTCACTAGGGGTTGTAATGGTGTAGGAGTCTTCGGGAAGGGGGCTGTTGTGGAGGACGAACAAAGGACACTATTCTGCATCGTCCGGCCACCCGATTGGTCCCTCAGGCACCAATTGGATGAAAACCTTTCCTCAAGCAACTTACCTCGCTTGCATCAAAAACTAACGATTCATTCTGCTTTAACTCTCGGTCAGGAGTCGCTGGTCTATAATATTTGTTCGCCCTTCACATTACTTTATTATTGCATATATTTAAATTGGAGATTTATGTGTCTGTAAATAGTATTAATAAACTTGTAAGTATTGAATCGTCTTACTTATTCGCTTTGCCATCTACACACTTACACAATCAACACACAACCCCCAAACAGTGTTAATAATCGCTTCATATTTTAAGACAACTGGGTATCTAGCATGGTCAATTGATAAAGGATTTATCAATAATGTGGATAATTTATCATCGTTCCCTAACGCGACTGGAGATTTCTAACGTACCAGCAAAAAATTCACTTCGAATAATTGAAAAAGAAAACCTTTTGTCGTTGCCAACATTAATGTTGTTTGTTCGTTTGAACAGCAGTCATGCTCTGAAACTACGGCGAATTACCGTTATTTTCGGCAAAAACCTTCATCGATCGCCTGTTCTAGAAAACGCTGATTCGACTGACACAAAACTATAGGATACCCTGCGTAAAAAATTAACAGTTCTTCACTTTTTGGCTTTACACGAGAATTTTCCACTGATGTTTTTATCTATGATCTAATTGAAGCTCCTTTGTGATCGATCAAATTGAACTGATTAATTAATATTTTGTTTCTACTCCACTTCACTTTCAGCTGACACCAATTACCATTATATAAAAATACGCTATCTATCATAGCATTGTCATGGATTTTCCCAAATCAGAAGGTTTTTTCAGCAAGACGGAACCGTGCTCCCAGGAAGAAGGCGTATGTGATATGCCATATTCGGATATAGAAATCGACCTTCCAGATGCAAATAAGGATTGTTTGAAGTATGCAGAGAGTGCAGTAGATATGCTGGCGACTTGTAAGTTACGTTACGTTTATCAAAAAGTTGTTTCAGATGGACGAAGCCAGGACAGCTGCTTGTTTTCTACTAGTCCAACGGTCCTTTTAATCTCGTTTGAAACTGTTGAACTAAGAACACTAACTTATTATATCAGCAAACAGTTCAAATTGCTCAAGCTGTTGCCACGTACAATCTATGAAATACATCATATCATTTTCTATTTTCAATAAACCATTTAGTATTATAAAATAACTCATTCGAAATGTATTTTAGTGTTCAAATGAATGTTATAATGATTCCGGAATTCAATATTGGATTATCTTTAAGAAATTGGATATTCTATCTGATGATTCTCAAGAATGCAATGCTGTCGCTATAGACGTCCCAAACTCGGGTCATTTTTATGAATGAAATCGAATTTCCTACATGATGCAGCCGTAATAGCACGTAACGCAGGATTTAAACCAGCGATTCGTGAGAGAATTTGGAAAAAACTGCATTCATTTTTCCGTCCGATGATATATTTTTTCAATTAAAAACAAACAATTTAAAAATTTCTATCACACGTTGCAACTGAGTGTGATGTAAAAATATTAATATAGTTTTTTTATTTTTAGAAATATCGTCTAATGGCAAATTGATATTTTAATATTTTACTGGAAAAATACTCTGGAAACGCCAGTTAAAATCCTTTGAATATCCTAATGATATAACTGATACCTATACTTCATACAATTCATTTAATTTCTTCAAACTTTGCATAATTCATTTCAACTTAAGGTTTTAAAGGTAAGTTAGATTTAGCACATCAATGCAGATTTCCAACCCAACTCTGGGGTGAAGTCAAATTTAATAGTTAGATAAGTCCGGTGTCATTGGGTTAACGGTAACTATTTTACAAATGGGACAAACATCTTTAAAAAACCCTGTAAAATACTCAGATTCAATTGCTGGCAGAATGTACACATAATTTTTTTTCCTTTTTTACTAAAAATAATTTATATGTCACTGGCAGAATCTATTGTAAGATATGGATTAACAATATGGGGAAATACTAATATAACCAATCTGAAACAAGTCCAAGTTGTACAAAACGCAATTGTAAAATTATTAGTCGTCCCTAATATTTTCAAAAAGAGACATAATACACCGTTGCTGTTTCAGAGTCCCAAAATTTTACCTGTTAATTTTACCTGTTTACTATGGCACAAAATTATAATTCAGCATATATTTCCCCGCAACATAAAGAGAAAATAGAACATAAATACAGCACTAGATTCATGCGCAACGACGGGTTAAAAGTTCAGAAATTTAACAATAAGTGCTAGAAACAATAAGTAAGTAGAAGATATTTTATTTATTACTTAGCACAAAAAAGCAATGTAATTCTATGAATAAGGTTAAATATATGCTCAAAAATTGGCTATCGGAAAAAATATTTATATTGATATTGATTTATATGAAAAATGTTGAATCTGTAGATATAAGATGTTAATTTTAAATGTAAAAAATCTATATGTACCTAAAATATAAGCACCTGTTGACAAGCTAATTCAATTGGCTTAGCAGGACTTGTTTGTTGAATAATATGTATTATCTATTCTTTCAGTAAAAAATAAAAAAAACCTTGAAGTTTTGTTTTAAAAGATGTTTAATTTAATCTAGAATTATCGCGGAACCCGAAATAAAGTCTAAACATCTTTTATTGTTGTTATTTGTTTTATATTATTCCATTTATATTGGTTTTAATATAACACTCAACACATATTTAAATATAATTATTTTGTGAGGGTAGACATTATTAATCAAAATAAAAATAATTTACTCAATTAATGATTGTGGTTTATTGGCATAAATATAATAAGTTAGATGTATAATTATTCAGTGAAAAGAGTAAATTGTATTTTTATTTTTTCGTTCTAATTATGTTTAAAATAAAGTTGTTCTATTTTTTTGCATATCAATCTGCTATTGTTTTTGTTCCAGAAAACATTAATAGGGAGATTGTTCCCATCAAGGCAGAAGCAGGACACCGAGAAGAACTTGGAGGGGGAATTCCCTTTACAAAAATAGACATAGACTTGCCGGATGTAAAAAAGGAATGCTTGGAGCACTCTCAAAATATTACCCGGAATGTAGGTAAAATAGATTTTAGTTTGTCTGGAGTCGCATGATTAATTGTCTGTTTTCATTACAGAAATTTAATTATTGAGTTATATGCGCCACCTTTTTCAGACATAATGACGAATCTAAACACGCATCCTGGAGAAAAATCTTATTCATGTTCCTACTGCAACTACTCGTGTACTGCAAAAGGAAACATCAAATGTCACATGCTTACTCACACTGGAGATAAACCTTATTCATGTTCTCTAAAGGGAAATTTAAAAAAACACCAGCTTTCCCACACTGGAGAAAAACCTTATTCATGTTCTTCCTGCAACTATTCGAGTTTTGCAAAGGGAACTTTAAAACGCCACATGCTTACTCATACTAGACAAAAACCTTATTCATGTTCTAACTGCAACTATTCAAGTTATTGCATGTCAGATTTAAACAGGCACGTGCTTACTCATACTGGAGAAAAAGCTTATTCATGTTCCTACTGCAGCTATTCATGTAATCTCAAGCAATATTTAAAAGGTCACATGCTTACTCACACTGGAGAAAAACCTTATTCATGTTCCTACTGCAACTATTCATGTTATCGCAATGCAGATGTAAAATGGCACGTGCATACCCATATTGGATATAAACCTTATTCATGCGTTAAGGTACGGGTGACAGTCCAAGGTCGAAGTTTCACAAAAAATTTGTGCTGAGTTGCCACACAAATAAGTCTCCGTTGAACGTTAGGAAAAATTGCTTTATTCCACGGGCAACATCTACAATAATCGTATTGACGGCGCTGCTTATGGGTTTTTCGTTTGTTTTTAAGGTTCTGCTTCGCAATAATAAAAGGGATTCGAATTATTGACAAGGGAGAAATTTCATTAAAATAATTCTAGTCATCTCCCGATTTCTTCCGATTTTTAGGCGAAAATTCTCCCGATTTTGAAGTTTAGGTTTCGGTAACACTGTGCTGCTGTGTCTGCGCGATACTATAGTCCTATAGTGGTCTATTACTTACAAAGAACGTGGAACTCAGGACGCGGAACTCGGAACGTTTGAACGCTTTCTGCCTGCGCGGGCTCTAAAAAGTTTAGTTTTTGGAAATAGTCAGTTGTGCATTACAAAACCACAATTATTTTCTTTAATTGTCTGTTGTCTATGGGTATTTTATGATGTATCAATATTTTCAGAATCCTCGCTCCTCGCATCGTGGGTGTTTTGTATATTTATGCTCGCATTTCATTTGCTTCTTAACTATACTGAGAATAAACCTTGCTTACAACAATTGTGTTAATTTTACGATTTGAGATAATTTCAATAAAAATCGCGTGTTTTTTAGGTTACTTTTTAGAACTCAAGCGATTCTTCTTTTGGTGACGTTTCTTTAACACTGTAGTTGACGTCGCATTTCGTCTTGTACGTAAGTTGCATGTTCTTGCTATTTTGACTTAGTAACACCTAAGTTACTTAATGTGTTCTTGTATCTTGTAGGAATATATCTGTTAACATGTGATTGATCTTTTTAATTATAGTTTTCGCGATTGAGCTACTTAACACCAACCAGGTTAACATGTGACGGGAGAGCGTATGAGTTAGTTCATTACTCATAAACCAAACCACCCACTCATTACTGATTTAAGGCCGCTGTCAAATATTGAAACCAAGCGGTTAGTAAGTTAATCTATTTTTTTCCCAGGGAGTTAAGATTCCATTTAGTAAATTTCATTATTATGTACCTATATCATCTTTTGACTTGCATTAATCCTCTATGTAAATAATAGACGTCAGAAAGGTGTTTTGTATAGCGCCCTTAAATTCGTAAACCAATATTCCTCTTTTAGAGTTCCATTTACAATGCTAATAATCACTTCATGTTTTGAGAACTGCGTGTCTAGCATGGTCGATCGATAAAGGATTTATCGATAATTTTGATAACTTATCATCGATCCCTAACGCGACTGCAGATCTCTAACGTATGAAAAAAAGACCGTCGAATAATAATAAAAAAAACACCTAGTTTGTGAACTTTCGTTCGTTTGTTTGTATTGCTTTGAAAGTTACCGATATTTTCGATAAAAAACCAGCATTGTTCGACTGTCAGGCTAAACAACGCCAGCGTCAATGTGACAGTTCTGCACTTTGCGGTCTTATTACCCCAGAATTACCCACTTAAACTCAAAGTGTACCGATCAACGATTATTTTCTGTAGGTCGCGTTTGTGAAGCAAACATTGCAATCGTTTCTGTCAACTCCTTCTGAGCGGTCGCCCTTCTGACGTTTCATTGATAACGGCGGCCGGTTATTGCAGATAAATTTAACAACTGCATAGTGTCGTTTTCACGAAAAAAATACCCCACGGTCGCTTTAACCCGCAAGGTTTTTCTTTTCTGTGATCTAATTGAAGCTCCTTTGTGACCGATCAAATTGTACTTAAATGATGTTTTGTGTCTATTAAACTTGATTTTCAGCTGAAAACAGTTAGGTACCAGTGGTACCACCATATAAAAGGAAGCTGTATATATATATATCATAGCAGTGCCATGGATATTCCCAAATCAGACGGTTTTTCCATCAAGACGGAACCATGCTCGCAGGAAGAAGGCGCAGGTGATATGCCATATTCGGATATAGAAATCGACCTTCCAGATGCAAATAAGGATTGTGTGAAGTATGCAGAGAGTGCAGTAGATATGCTGGCGACCAGTAAGTTTCATTTCGTTTATCAAAAAGTTGTTTCAGATGTGTTGGAATCTCCAGGTTGGATTTGAAGGAAAACACGTGTAACATATTTAATCAGTGATATATTTATTCAACTACAATAGAATGTTTATCCAACGGGATTCTATTAACTAGTAACATAACAAACAATGGTTGCTAGGAATCTAATTCCTCAAACCACATACTGGCGGCAGCACCATACAGTACAAATGTAATTTGAACACAACTTCCAACACGCCCCTTTACATTTGTACTTGTTATAATCATAAACATTTTTTTGTTATTCTTCCAATTTCAACAGTTTTCTTAACTTAACAAACTTTGGCTTGCTCAAGGATTTGGTTAATATATCAGCAATATTTTCATCAGTATCGATCTTTACAATATCAATTTTTCCATTCTCATAACTCTCATGTACGTAGTGATACTGAACCTCTATGTATTTAGACTTTTTAGAAAAATTTCCGCTTTTAGCAATTGATACCGCTCCAGAATTATCCTCATACATTTTGACTGGATCATTCAATTTAATTTTGAACACTTCACTTACTAAACCCTTCACAAACTTCAATTCAGTCAAAGCGTCAGACAATACTACGTACTCTGCTTCAGTGGACGACTTAGTTACAGATTTTTGTTTACGAGACTTCCAATAAACAGTATTACCAAACAATCTTATTAAATACCCCGATGTAGACTTTCTGTCATTAATATCACCAGCCCAGTCTGAGTCTACTAAACAATCCAGTTCATCATTGTTACTTGAGCTTGAGTTCATCAATTTCAATTTTCTTGTTAAGTATATATATTTTAGAATTCTCATCGCGTACTGGAAATTAGTCTCATTGTAACTACTCTGGAACCTACTTAAATAATTTACGCTGAAGGCGATGTCTGGTCTCGTTCCAGTACTTATGTATAACAGTTCTCCAATCAAATTGCGATACTTGACTTGTTCATTTAATTCGTCAGCTGGCTCTAGTCTCAAGTTTGTTTCCATTGGTGTATTGTACAGTTTAGCATTTTCTAAGTTATACTTTTTGGCTAAAGAATTGATATACGTTTCTTGACTTAGACTCATTACATTTGACTCGAGATCATGCTTAATGTCAATTCCGATATAATTACTCACTGGACCCATGTCCTTCATTCTGAAACGTTTAGATAATTCATCTTTCACTCTTTGCACTCTCTTCAAGTCTTTGCCACATACCAACAAATCATCAACAAATATCAAAATATAAATCTGATCATTTCCTTCGTTTCTCACGTACAAACAATAATCATGAGTGCTTCTACTAAACTTTGATTCAACCATGAAACTGTGAAAACATTCGTACCATGACCTCGGACTCTCTCTCAACCCATAAAATTTGTATAAAATCATAAATTCAATGTTTGATACCCCTGATTTATTATATGTAATTTCTTTTCATACTCCAGGCAGGTCAGCCACAAGACAGTACCTACCATATTATTGTAGCAATTCTAAGTCAACAAGTCAATATTATACTCCTATGCGACGGATTCAACAGCTTGGAAACAAATACTCCGATGTTGTTGATATATTTAGTACATCAATTTTATTATATAAGCATACCTTATTGAAGTTTTTTCATCAAATAGGGGAATATTTTGCTAAAGCTATTAAAATTGACTAACACATTGACAGTATTTTGTTGGCTGAAAGAAAAAAAAACTATTTCGGATTTTTTGTATTTTGTACCTACATACTGTGTGGTTCAAATTCAATACCTAATATTTTTACTTTGTATTTATTTTTGTGCAAGTGTTTTAAACAGTAGTTTCCTGCACTATTTACTAGTATAATTTCGTTAATATTGTTATATATATGTATGTAAAAGCCTAAATAGGCGTAAATAAATAAATAAAGTGATTTTCGTAATTTATAAACTTTACCGGATCCATCATCATAACCAGGAGGTTGTTTGATGTATACTTCAGACATTATTTTTCCGTTTAAAAAAGCTGTTTCCACATCCATTTGTTCAACATTCAATTTGTTTTGACAACTACACGATAATAAAATCTTAAGAGTTTCCATTTTTGCAACTGGTGAATAAGTGTTTTCAACTTGCTCATTTTGTTGATATCCCCTTACAACCAATCTAGCTTTAAACAAATCATCGGACTTCTTTTTAAAGATCCATTTAACATCAATAGCTTTCTTATCAACAGGTTTTTCTACTAGACTCCATGTTTCATTCTTCTCAATACTATTAATTTCTCTATTCATGGCATTTACCCATTCACCGGACTCTTCATGTTCAATTGCCTCTTCAAACGTATTCGGTACATCTGCATTGCAACAATTTATGTACACACAGTAACTCACGAAATCGTCGTTCACATATTTCTTATTCGGTTTTCTTTCTCGCATTGAACGTCTCACTGATACATCTTCACTTACTTTTTTGTCACTCTCATTCTCTCCATTTGACTCAGCAGACTCATAAATGTATTCATTTTTATTTTCTTCCCCAACAATATCATCCACACTTTCATCAGACTCATTTGTAATCATCTCATTCTCTTGATTTTCGAACCCAATGTATTTAATATCGTTTTGAACAATATCAACGTGTCGCGCTATGATTATTTTGTTGTTTATCAAGACACGATAGCCAACTTCGCAATACCCCAATAAAATTCCCAATTTTGCTTTATCATCCCACTTTGATATTCTCAATTGCTCTGGTGTTCGGACATAAACTCTACTCCCATACAAACGTAGATTGTTTACATTTGGTTTGACTTTAAAAAATATTGTGTCCTGTTTCTCAAATATGTTGCTGCTTTAATTACTTCGGGCCAATATCGAATATTTACTTTGGCTTCTTTTAACAAACATCTAGCATTGTCCATAATTGTACGATTGAATCTCTCAGCTACCCCATTTAATTCGTGAACATATGGCGGACAAGGCATAACTCGAATTCCCTTTTTTCTCGCAAACTGATCAATTTTCCTGTTAATAAACTCGGTGCCATTGTCACATCTCAAAAATTTTATTCTTTTCCCTGTAATGTTCTCGATTTCATTTACATAACTCACAAAGCAATCATAGACTTGATCTTTGGATTTGATGCAATAAACTCTCGCCAATTTACTGTAATCATCAATGAAACTCAAAAAATATTTTTCCCCACAATTTCCGACTGTTGGGTGAGGCCCATTAATATCTGTATGAACGATCTCTAGTACTTCAGTTGCTTGTTTTCTCTTGTTATCGAAAGGCAAATTATGCATCTTTGATTCAATACACGTAGCACATTTCAAAATCTCAGACTCTAGTTTTTTTGGCAATCCAATTACAAGTTCTTTTTCACTTAATGTTTTTAAATAATTGAAATTTACGTGACCCAATGTACGATGCCATTTTTCTTTCAAGGTCATTCCTCCATCATTACTACTAGACATTGTATTATTTACTTCACTCAATTTTCCGTCTCTCTTGATAAAGCTTGTCATGAAATACAAATTATTCTCTTTTACCGCAATTGCTATCAACTCATTATTTTTATTATACACTTCGGAAACATCATCGTACGAAATAATTGAATTGTTCAACGTGACTTTTGCATAGCTCATTAGATTTGATCTCATGTCACGCACGTAAAAAACATTCAACATAGTTACCATACTCTCTACCATTGACCACAAACAATGCTTTTAGTTTACCAATTTTCGTCGCTTTCATTACTCTACCATCTCCTAATTTTACATCAATGGGATTTTTTAAAATTATACATTCATCGAATAATTCATCATCATTAATAATATGGTCAGTACATCCACTATCCAGGATCCAATTTATTTCATTTTCATTTCTGTTCCTCTCATTCTTAATTTCAGTTTTATTCACTTGAGTCACAAAAACATTACCAGAGTTCCCAAAATGATTTTGCTCACTACTCGATGCTGTGTTGACACTCCCATGGTATAAACTTCTGTTGCCTCTGAAGTCGCCTCTGCCTCTGTTGTTGTTATTGCCTCTGTAATGACTGTTGCTTCTGTAGCTGTTGCTCCCTCGATAATTCTTACTGCCTGGGTAACTGTATCCTCCTCTGTTTGTCCGACCTCCTCGATATGTTTGATTTGACTGTCCTCTGCTTCTGCATTCCCTCCATATGTGACCAGCTTTGTCGCAGTTGTAACACTTTTTCGTCTCTGTACTAAAAGCACTCGCTTTCACAGACTCATCAACAACTTCGTTCTTGTCTTTCACTTGACTTTGATATTTTTCCCATTTTAACTTGATTTTGATTTTTAGAAATTCCACTGTTCTATCCTCTGTCGGTAAAACATCAATCAAGTCCCCAATGTAACTATATGATTCTGGGAGAGACTTGATCAAATAATTTAATATTTCTTCATCCTGAATTTTCGCCCCTGCGGCTTTCACTTCATTAACCGATTTTTCGAAGTCATCAAAAAATTTCTTGGTGTCTGAATAATTCACAAGTTTTATTTTTTCCAGTTCGTTTCTTTTCACAATTTGTAGGGCTGTCGATTCTTTTAAGTACTCTCTGTCAATTTTTTTAATTATTTCAAATGTGGACGGTAGGTGCTTCACATACTCTAACTGCTTGTTCGAAATGGCACTGTAAATGTAATTTGTTGCTTGTATGTCTTTATCATTCCACTCCGTTTCACTTTAAGTTGTTTGTTCCTCTCTTGTGGCCACAACATAGCACTTTTTTTTCTGTAGGAACTTCAAAATTCGGGTTTTCCAATTTGAATAGTCTTGTCCATCAAAAATTGGAATAAGCACATCATCTTGTTTCACCTATGCCATTTTTTTTTCGTTACAACGGTTCACCGCATTCACGTGTTCCACAATTTCACAACTTTATTCTATTTTCTTTATCTTTCTATTTTTCCATATCAAACCACAGAACTGCTATCATGTTGGAATCTCCAGGTTGGATTTGAAGGAAAACACGTGTAACATATTTAATCAGTGATATATTTATTCAACTACAATAGAATGTTTATCCAACGGGATTCTATTAACTAGTAACATAACAAACAATGGTTGCTAGGAATCTAATTCCTCAAACCACATACTGGCGGCAGCACCATACAGTACAAATGTAATTTGAACACAACTTCCAACAAGATGGATGAAGTCAGGACAGCTGCTTGTTTTACTTCTCCTGCTATCGTCCGTCAGTCCTTTTAATATCTCCTTTGAAACTGTCGAATTAAGAGGACTAGAAATAGACTCAATCGCAAGGTACAGATGTATTTTATTGTCAGGTAAACAATACACTAGTTGACTCAATTTCAAACAGAAGAAAAAAATAACAAAAGAAGATTGTTCCGGAACTATCAGTGTTGACAGCATCAAATATTCCAACACCCTCCCTATTTGATGATACCCTGATTGCAAATGCATCTCATCAATTTCTCTCTATCCAAAGCTTTGGTGAAAGAGTCGGCTACCATTTTATTTGTAGGGATGTATTTGAATTCAATTAGTTGGCACTTGATTTTCTCACGAAGGAAGTGATGTCGCACATCTATATGTTTGGTTCTGGCTTGGTAACACCCATTCACGGCTAGATTTGCCGCTCCCTGATTGTCCACATGGATAACTGTAGGAGTGTCATATACTGCACTGTCGATTTCCTGAGCCAGACCTCTTAACCACAATATCTCCTGTGTCGCAGCAGACATGGACATGTACTCTGCTTCGGTTGTCGAAAGCGCCACAGTTGGTTGTTTTTTGTCCCCCAAGAAACAGCTCCTTTACATTTAGTAAAAATGTAGCCTGTCACAGATCGCCTTTCGTCACAATCACTGGCCCAATCAGCATCACAGAAACCAACAATTGAAGAGGGTGTGCATCCATCAAACTCCAGCTTCCAATCTGCAGTACCCTTTAAGTAACGCATGATTCGTTTGACTGCAGCCCAGTGCGCTTGACCTGGATTGTTATTGAAACGACTCACATAACTAACCGCAAATGAAATGTCACGTCGGGTAACTTGAGAGGCTAATAACAAACTACCGACTGCCTCTTGGTACGGAATATTTTTCATCATGGCTGAGGTGTTCTCATCTTTTGGTGATTGCTGTTTTGAGAGTTTTTCATTAGGATTTAGTGGTGTATCCACAGGGTTGCATCCATACATATTGAAGCGCTTCAGAACCTGTTCAATATAGCTCTGTTTACTTACCCACAGCTTTTTGTTTTGCCTGTCTCGAGTCAACTGGAATCCCAACACATATTTGGCGTCATTTTGAAACTTTCTTTGAGCTGATTTTTAACAGCATATTTTTGTGATTTGTCGCTAGAAAAAATAAGAAGATCATCCACCCAAACAGCAATGATCAACACAGTCGCATTTTCATTTTTCACATACACACATGGATCATATCTTGACTACTGAAACCCAGTATTCTTCAGGCATGCATCCAATTTTATGTTCCAAACACGGCTTGCTTGTTTTAATCCATATAGGCTTTTCCTTAGGCGACAAACTTTATCAGACTTTTGGTACGCTGTTGGTTAGTACATGTAGATTTCCTCCTGAAGATCGCCCTGGAGAAATGCTGAAACAGCGTCCATCTGATCTATGTCCAAATCAAGTTCAGCCGCTAATGCCATTAAGTATCGAATGGAGCTGTATCGGACTACAGGTGAGAAGGTTTCTTAGAAATCCAAACCCTTTTTTTGAGCACAACCTTTTACTACAAGACGAGCCTTACGTTGGACTATATCCCCATTTGCATCTCTCTTTGTACGAAAAACCCATTTGCTGTTTAAAGGTTTTCTGTCAGATGGAAGATCGACCAGTTCCCATGTGTTGTTATCCATTTGTGATTCCATTTCACGGTCAATTGCTTCAATCCAAAGTTGTTTATCTGATCGCTCCATTGCCTCCTCAATGGTCAAGGGATCTGAGGGTTCATCACTAACACCAGTATAAACTACAAAATCATCATATTTTTTGGGAAGATTCCTAATCCTGTCCTGCCTTCTTAGACCGGACTGTAAGTCTGCAACGTGCCGATTTAGGAAGTCTTCAGTTTTCTGTATATCCGCAATGTCCTCTGAATCCGCTTAGCCAACTTTTTCGGGTGAGTCCTTAGATGCAGTATCTTCATTTACTGAGGAACATTCATCTTCCGCTGCGGGAAAGAAAGATCCTCTTGAATTATCCTGTTTCCCTGTGAGGAGCGAAACTCCTTCCTCATTCTCAGAGAAAATGACATCTCTTGATGCAAAAATACAATTATTGTTAGGGTCATACAAACGATAAGCCTTGGACAGAAGACTATATCCCATCATAATGCATGGTTTTGATTTAGGGTCTAACTTTTTTCGGTGTGCATCCGGAATGTGTGCATAGGCTTTGCAGCCAAATACCCTTACATGTTTTACAGTAGGTTTTCTTCCTGACCACATTTCCTTGGGAGTTTTATTCACATTTTTGCTGGGCGAACGATTCATCAAGGAGACTGTAGTGAAGACTGATTCAGCCCAAAAAATATTTGGGAGGTTAGCTTCAATCAAAAGACACCTGAATTCCATGAACTAATCCATTTTTCAATTTATTTAAACTGTCATAATTTAGGTGGGCCATCCTTCTGTGCCAAAGAGTGCTATCATTAGCTTTTGTTTGAACAGCGAAGCCAACACTGCTTTGCACATTCAATTTAAATAAATTATTCACTAATAATTGGAACAGCATCCAATTATTTGATTGTTACGATTTAAAATTTTTGCTCCAGTTGAATTAAAAACCACAGAATTACCTTTGCTAACAATTTTACTAACAGTTAGCAAATTTATTTTCACTTGTGGAACATAAAACACATCACTTACATTTATTGTTTCTCCACAAGATGTGATTAATTGCAGGTTTCCAACTGTGTCGCTGATAATTTGATCACCATTGGCAGTAGTCATACCTAACTGGGAAGATTTTTTGATTTTATTTAATAAATTATTATCAGTCATTTTTAAATGTGCAGAAGCCCCCGAGTCAAGAAACCATTCGTCAGCTGATTTAGAAGTCACAGAAAAAGCAGTGTACATTGAACTTTGTTTGTTTCCACAGTTTTTTGTATCAAATATCACCTCACAGTTTCGGGCTATATGACCATTTCTGTTGCATCGGTAACAGCGGGGTCCCCTTTTATGATCTGCAGAGTTGGGAGTAATTATTTCCTCCGATTTGTTTCTGGATGAACTGTTTTCTGCCGCCCCTCTGGAACTGCGACTACCCGATCCAGAAACACTGTATTTTCCCCATCTGGGCGAGCCAGATCCGTACATAGCAATGATTTTCTAATGTTGAATTATTATGCGAAACATCTTGTAGCAATTTTGTCTTTATTGCATCCCCAGTCACTTTTATTCCAGAGCTCTCTATGCCCATAATCATGGGGGTGTATTTTCTGGAAGCCCGGCAAGAAGAATTGTACCTATCCATTCATCATCAACTTTTAAACCAATATTAGTCAATTTCAGGGCAGTGGTAATAATTTTATCGACGTAATCTTCAACAGATTTACAGTTTTCTAACTTTGTTGTGATAAGAGTCCTTACTAGCCCTACGCGCCGTGTAAGACCTTTATCGTCGTAAGCAGCAGCAAGATTGTCCCAGGCTTCTTTCGCGGTTGTAGCAGACTGGACATGAACAAAGTTAACTGGTTCAATCAATAAAACAATCTTGGAACGACATTTTTTAACCTTTTTCTGGTCTGATTCCGTACCTTCGATACATTCCCATAAATCCTGGTCTTCTAAATATGCTTGAGCAGCGAACTTCCAGATGTCATAGTTCTCACGGCCCCTCAGCTTTTCAATAGGGAGTTGGAAAGACATTGTTCGATTCAAATGTTAATCACAATTTAATACTTAAAGTCATTGATCACAACACAGTGTCTTTAAGCACGATGTCGCTCATAACCTGTTAGTTTGTAATTAAATAGACTCAATTGCAAGGTACAGATGTATTTTATTGTCAGGTAAACAATACACTAGTTGACTCAATTTCAAACAGAAGAAAAAAATAACAAAATAAGATTGTTCCGGAACTATCAGTGTTGACAGCATCAAATATTCCAACAGCTTTTGCCACATACAATCTTAAATAAATCGTATTATTTTCTATTTTTTATAAACTTTTTAGGATATAAGATATCTCATTTAAAATGTATTTTTGTACTCCAATGAATATACATTCGTATGTTATAATGATTCCGGAAGTCATTATTGGGTTGAATTTAAGAAGCTGGACATTCTGAAGATCTCAAGAATGGAATGCTGTCTCTATAAACGTCCCAAACTCGGGTCATTTTTATAAATGAAATCTTCATGATGTAGCCATAACAAAACTTACTGAGAGGATTTAAACCAGCGATTCTTAAGCGAGTTTCGAAAAAAGTGAATATCATTTTTCCGTCCGATGATATATTTTTTCAATTAAAAACAAACAAAAAATATAATCTTCTATCACACATCGCCGCTGATCACATTGCTACACATCGTGGGGATCACGTGGTACGAGTCCAATCTTGTGTGTTACCGTGCTGCTGGAACGAGACAGTGGGCCGGGTAGAGAGTCAGCTGGGCGACTATTTAGTTGTTACGTATGATGTAAAAATATTTTTCTCGTTTTTAATTTTCTTAAATATCATTGGACGGCAAAATAACATTTGCATGTTTCACTAGAAATATGCTCAGGAATCGTCAGTTAAAAACCCTTTGGGTAGATTGCTGATTCACCTTATTATATACATATAACTAATATACTTACTGTAATTTTTGTATTTAAATGTGTATTTTTTTTAAAGAAAATTAATTCATTTCAACTCACGGTTTTAACGGTATGTTAGATTTAGAACACCAATGCAGATTTCCATTCCCAACCCATCTCTGTGGTGAAGGATAATTTAGTAGCTCCATAAGTCTGGTGTCATTGGGTTAACAATAACTATTTTAATTTGAATTTTGTTTTCAAAAATGTTTAATTTAATCTCGGAATCTCACGGAACACGAAATAAAGTCTAAAGATATATTTTTTTTGTTATGTTTTTTTTTATGAAATTAAAATGGGTTTAATATAACACTCAGCACGTCTTTGATGTACAGTTTTTACGTGGGTAGAAATTATTAATCACAATAAAAATAATTAACCCAAATTATGAATGTGGTTTATTTGCATTACAATAAGTAAGTTATATAATTATTCAGTGATAAGGGTTGGATTTTTTTCCGTTCTTATTATGTTTTACAATTAGTTATTCTATTTTATTTATACATCAATGTGCTATTGTTTTTGTTCCAGGAAACAGGAATGTGGAGAGTGTTCCCATAAAGGCAGAAGCAGGACACCGAGAAGAGGTTGGAGGGGGAATTCCTTATACGAAAATAGACATAGACTTGCCGGATGTTAAAAAGGAATGCTTGGAGCACTCTCAAAATATTACCCGGAATGCAGGTAATAACGATTTGAGTTTGTCTGGAGTCGCATGATTAATTGTCCGTTTTGTATTAAGGATATCTATTTATTGATCCGCCACCTTTTTCAGACATAAAGACGAATCTAAACACGGATCCTGGAGACAAACCTTATTCCTCTTTCGATTGCACTTATTCATGTTCTGCAAAGGGAACTCTAAAATGTCACATGCTTACCCACGTTACAGAAAAACCTTATTCATGTTCCAACTGCAATTATTCATGTTCAGCGAAGGGAAATTTAAATCGTCACATGCTTACTCACACTCGAGAAAAACCGTATTCGTGTTCCTACTGCAGCTATTCATGTATTCTCAAGCAAAACTTAAAAAGTCACATGCTTACTCACACTGGAGAAAAACCTTATACTTGTTCCTACTGCAGCTATTCATGTATTCTCAAGCAAAACTTAAAAAGTCACATGCTTACTCACACTGGAGAAAAACCTTATACTTGTTCCTACTGTAAATATTCATGTTCTCAAAAGGGGAATTTAAAAAGTCACATTCTTACTCATACTGGACAAAAACCTTATTCATGTTCCTACTGTAACTATTCATGTTATCGCAAGGCAGATTTAAAGAGACACGTGCCTACTCATACTGGAGAAAAACCTTATTCATGTTCCATTTGCAAATATTCATTTTCTGGAAAGGAAATTTTAAAAAGTCACATGCTTACTCACACTGGAGAAAAACCTTATTCCTGTTCCTACTGCAAATATTCATGTGCTCATAAAGGAAATTTAAAAAGTCACATTCTTACTCATACTGGAGAAAAACCTTATTCATGTTCCTACTGCATCTACTCATGTATTTCCAAGCAAAGTTTGAAACGTCACATGCTTACTCACACTGGAGAAAAACCTTATACTTGTTCCTACTGTAAATATTCATGTGCTCATAAGGGGAATTTAAAAAGTCACATTCTTACTCATACTCGACAAAAACCTTATTCATGTTCCTACTGCAACTATTCATGTTATCGCAAGGCAGATTTAAAGAGGCACGTGCTTACTCATACTGGAGAAAAACTTTATTCATGTTCCATTTGCAAATATTCATTTTCTGGAAAGGGAAATTTAAAAAGTCACATGCTTACTCACACTGGAGAAAAACCTTATTCCTGTTCCTATTGCAAATATTCATGTTCTCAAAGGGCAAATTTAAAAAGTCACATTCATACTCATACTGGAGAAAAACCTTATACATGATCCTACGGCAACCATTCATGTTATCGCAAGGCAGATATAAATAAGCATGCGCTTACTATACTGGAGACAAACCATATTCATATAGTTTTAAGATTTTCACGGCCAAACTTTCACCGTTACAAAATAATCGTGACAAGCAGTGGAGCCATTGCCGCGGAACGGAATAAAAAGTTCACTAAAACGTGGTATTTGTGCTAAATCCGTTTGCGAGTTGCCGATGCAACGGGCTTGCCCCTGGCTAGCATAAATACCACGTTTTAGTGAACTTTCTATTTCGTTCCGCGGCAATGACGCCACTGCTTGTCACAATTATTTTGTACCGGTGAAAGTTAGTGGAGCTGGCAACACAGTATCGCTTCAAAGTAAATAAGCACACATTTCACCACTAAAAATTACACATCTACCGGATCTGCCTTGATGATGGACACTGCAACGATGTCCGAAACGTTGGCTTAAGAAGGAGGTAGCGCAACACGGCATAACACCCCAAAAACAAATAACGAAAACCTTATTCATGTAACGACTGCAAATATTCATGTTCTAAAAAAGAATATTTAGAAGGTCACATGTTGACCCACACTTGAGAAAAACCTTACTCAGCTGCGGCTTTTTATGTTCTTCAAAGGGAAATTAAAAACTTTTACAATGAAATTGAAATTTAAAACTTTATTCCTTCTACTGCAGCTATCAATTTTCTCAAAACGTTTATTTAAAACTTTACACGCTGAACCATACCGGAAAAACCTTATTCATGTTCCTACTCCAGATGTTCATTTTATCTATTTATTTTTCCATGTTACCACCGTGAAAATTAGGCCGGTTGCAGTTCACGACCGACGGTTGGTCTTGACCATACGCATGCTACCGACCGACCGTCGGTGCGTACCGTCAGTTCACGCTTGACCAACAAGCTTACCGAACGTCGTGCGCGAAATGGACGCGTTTACGAATAGTTTCATTGCTGCTTTTTATCTTCGTAGACGTATTAGGAACAGAAGACGTAGATATCACGGACACCCGATCGTCGCCCACCGATCGATGCAACACTGCCTGGCTCGTCGGTCGACCGACGGTCCGCTTGCGCACGCGCTTGGCCGACGATTCTCGTACGCACTGCGTAGCGATATACGCTTGCGTACGGTCGGTCCTGCACTGAACGATTTTTGACTTTTTATACAAATGACAAGCGTGACCGACGTACGCACCGACCGTCGGTCGTGCACTGCAACCGCCCTAAGGCGTCCGATGCTTACTGATACTGGAGAACAACTTTGAGGAAAAAAGTCACGATAACATTAATGTAAAAGTAAATTCAGTCCAAGTAAATAATCACCTTCAGAAGGTAATAGTTATAAGGCCAAATGAGCCGTAAAACTAGTTAGTTAGAACATGAAAGGGCATTGCAAAGCCCTAGCTAGTTAGAGGATTACGAAAGAATCCGTAGAATCAAAAAAAAAAAAAAAGTAGATTTATCGTAAAAAACATGCAAACATATATTTTTTTTTAATTTCAGAAAGAGCACAAAAAAGTTGTTCTCCGGTATCAGTAAGCATCGGACGCCTTAGGGCGGTTGCAGTGCACGACTACATTTTTTACATATTGTGCACACTTATAAAGGAAAGTGAAAATAGTCTTTCTTCACCATAAACAGACAAGGCTCAGACATTGTGATTTATCAATAACTGATTTGAAGGTTTAAAAAAAAGTAGATATACACACAAGCAGTATTAGGTAATTTTTCAGTTGAAGCTGTAATTCTGTAATATTTTCGATAATTTTAGATTTAATGGAAGGTTGTTAAAAATGAGTTTGAATGTGGTTGCTATTAAATTTTAACAGCCTTACTTAAAAACCCAGTGAAAAGTTTATTCAATTGACAAACGGTCGCGGATGTAAAAACATTACTAATTAAAATATTGTTCATGGAAAAGAGAGGGTAGTTTATCTCTGTTTTATTAATAATGTCTGAACGAAATTTGGAAGGTTTTTGAATATTCTCTATTTATATTTCTTATTTTTTAAAGTGTCGTAAAAACAAATACCATTTATGAAAACTAGATAAAATTACCTTTTAGATTTGTGTATTTGAAATGCACTTTAGTTTTAAAAAACTGCCATATTTTTAGATTCAAACGCGGAAAAAAATTGAATTTTTTTTTTTACCAAAACATTTTTGATGAAAGTGTAGAGAAATTTATAAAAAAACAAAATTTTAAAAACACAGTCCTCTTATATAATGAATTTGGAACGAAACTTTCACCTCATTTCTTCCTCAAGCATACAAAAAAAATAAATAATAAAAAATTTCAAAGTTTTTTTATAGCCAATAAACTAACCTAAAAAATAATACCGAATTTTATAACAGATTTCTTGCATCTCTATAGACGTTTATTTCTTTGATGCGTTAAGGAACACATGTATTACCTAGATATTAATATTTAAAAAAAAACACCACTTTTATGAAATTCTCATAAAATAAAACTCTTATGTAAATTTGAATTTTCATGTTTTATATAAAATACTTTTTGACGTTTCAATTTTCAAAGGATGATTATTGTTATTATAACTTTACTAAAACTTATTAAAAACCACAAAAACACGGTAAATATATCAATTATACGAATATAAGAGTGAATTTGTCAATTAGTCAATCAAGTGAATTAAACATTCTTAGTAGGTACGTGCCCAAGCCATCTCAATTGCGATTTTTCTATGAAGAGTAACAGTGGTTGTTCAATGTTTAGATTGTCTCGGATCTTCGATTTTCTTATTTGATCCCATTTCGTAACTCCTGCCACTCCTCTCAAGTACCTCATGTTGGCAGTCTGGACTCTAGAGCATCTACGGTCATTTAGCATTCATATCTGGTAACCGTAGGTAAGCATCGGGCGGTATATCATTTTGAACACTGCCATCTTTGTCTTGATACTAAGCTCGGCTATCCTTATCACTGAGCTGTAGAGAAAACGCAACACACTGCTTGCCGCACATATTCTTAGATCAATTCCTAAGTCTTGTAACGCAGTAAAACATTAGTCACAGGAAGTTTATGAAGACTCAATGGGCTTTGACCGCAACCGGAGACAAAATTAAAAATGGCAGTTCCGAGTTTCCGAGATTTGGTTGACGGAAGCGCATCGAATTCCTCGTTGGCGACGATCATCACCATGGTTTTAGATAAAACAGTTTAGAAAAATATTACCCTGTTTAGCAGGAGTATGGCGCCCTTTTTTTTAACCTGTAAGTCATTAACAATATTACTTCTGAGAAATCTTGACGTGTGTTAATTTTACCGATTGTAATTTTAGCTTATATTAAATATGATAAGGGAAATTAAAGAACTCTTCGAGCCCGGAAACCATGCCCTGCATTTAAAGTAGTCTTAATTTTTAAGTAGAATCGCATATTTTTGTAAAGTTAACATCTACAATAAACCAAACCTTTGTTACATTTCATGTCGACTTTCATTTCTAGTATTACGAGGTTTCAATATCATGTTCCTTTCAGCATTATACACGAGCAAATAAACATCAAGTAAGTAAATCCGTAACAGTCTTACCGTCATCACTGGAGAATTCGACCCAGAGGTATTTAAATCTGTCCACCTGTTTCAGCTGAGTCCCATTAACACCAATTGTAATGACTCCCTAATACATTTTTATAACTTGTTATGTCTATCAATTGAAAAACACACTCCGCGCTTAAGAATCAGGAATAATAAGTTTCCAATTTGGTTTAGCAGTGTTCTCATCCACCAACTCAGAGAAAAAGAAAAGTATAGAAAGAAATGGAAAAAATACAAAAATCAATGTGACTATGACAGTTTTTCTATCTTGAGGGCCAGAGTAAAAGTATCCATACGTACATGCCTTAAAGCCTATGTAGATTCAATAGAAAATTCTCTCCCTAACAGCATCAAAAATCTTTCAACTCTCATTAATTCGAAAAGAATTTCTAATTCTCTCACCAAAATCATGCATCTCCACGACAAATCAGCAACAAATGGAAAAGATACATGTGAACTGTTATCTACTTACTTCTCTTCTGTTTTTACCCCACCATCCAATTCTAAAAGTGACTCTAAACTCTCATTCCCACTCTATAATTATCCACTGTCTCATATCAATATAACGTTAGACGAGGTCAAAGCGAAATTAAACACTGTTGATATCAATAAGGGTTCCGGCCCAGATGGAATTCCTCCACTATTTATTCGAAATTGTGCAGATCAGCTTGCAAGACCATTACACAAAATATTCATCAAAAGTCTGAACGATGGGGTATTTCCGGATCTGTGGAAGGTTGCCCACGTAATTCCGATCCATAAATCTGGCAGTAAAAATGATGTAACTAACTACCGTCCTATCAGCCTTTTATCTTGTTTTGGCAAAATATTCGAGTCCATTGTATATAAAACCATTTTTAACCATGTAACACATAAACTTAGTCCTTTCCAACGTGGATTTGTAGCTAAAAGATCCACAAATACTAATTTACTCGAATATATGGACTTTCTGTGTAAATCGATCAATAATAAAATGCCGTGCACACCGACTTCAGTAAGGCCTTTGACAAAGTTAGTCACTCTATCCTAATGAATAAACTCGATAAAATCGGCATTCACGGAAACCTGCTTCTTTGGTAAGAATCATATTTATCACATAGAAGTCAATTAGTTACTGTTAACGGATTTAACTCTTCCCCAATATTAGTTACGTCGGGCGTACCACAAGGATCTCACCTTGGACCCTTACTTTTCTCAATCTTTATTAACGACCTTACACATAAACTCCGCTGTAATTTTTCTCTATATGCTGATGACCTCAAATTATATAAAGCAATTAAATCTATGAAAGATTGTGAACTCTTACAACAAGACCTAAACACAATATCTACCTGGTGTGTTGACAATTGCGTTGCCCGCTAGTAAATTGCTTTACCTTTTTGTAGAGAACACGTGTTTAGTTTATGAGTTTCTTCAACGTTTATTTTAGACCAAAAGTGAAGTTACATAGTGTTAAGTTCTTTTAAAAAATATGTTTTATTTTTTTTAGTATTGACTACTGAATGTGTCCTTGTATATTGTAATAATATATCAGTTAATACTAGATTAATCCATTTTTTCCGTTTTGCGATACTTATGACATATTGAGTTACCTACCCAACGCCAACTTGGTTAACACGTGATAGGCGAGAGTACACGAGTTTGTTCATTACTAAGAGTTGGTTCCATTTACTATATTTCATTATTACAACATCTTTTGACTTGCATTTACACTATATGTCTATGTAAATAATAGATGTTAGCAAGCGCGTTTTATTTGTCGCCCTTAAATTCATATGTTGCTTATTTTAGGTTAACATTTACAGTGTAATCACTTCATATACACCGATTTCAGTAAAGCATTTGAAAAGGTTCGACATCACATTCTTATATCCAAACTCCGACTGTTAGGCATCAAAGGAAGTTTATTGACATGGATTATCAGTTACCTCAGTTATAGAGTGCTCAGTGTCAGGATTAATTTTATAGAATCCTATGTATTCGAGGCCACAAGTGGTGTCCCGCAAGGGTCCCACCTCGGCCCAATATTCTTCTTAATATTCTTCTTAATATTCATTAATGACATTGTAAACATATACTACAACACGGGCATGTGCCTAGTGTGATGGCCAAAAAATTATCCATTTACATGTATAAACTTTACTGAATAAAGAACATAAAAAAAAATTTAAAGATGTACAAGTCCTACTTTTTGCAGATGATCTAAAATTGTTTAAAAGAATACGAAATATATATGATTGCCAAATTTTACAAGCTAATTTAGATGAATTTTTTAAATGGTGCGAACAAAATATGTTATTTTTGAATATTGAGAAATGTCAAGTAATACGATTTTCCAGAACTCATTCTCATATTTTACATAAATATAATTTAAATAATGTTAAATTAACACCAGTATTACAAATTCGCGACTTGGGAGTTATATTCGATTCGAACTTAACATTCACAGCACATATAGATGATATAACTAATAAAGCTTTAAAGATTCTTGGCTTCCTTTGTAGAACCCTAACTGATTTTAAGTCCATGGATTGCATGAAAACACTCTACATTTCATTAGTTAGATGTCAAGTAGAATATAATTCACCTATTTGGTCCCCTTTCTATAAAGTACACTCTAACAAAATAGAAAGTGTTCAACGCAAATTTCTTAGGTACTTAAATTTTAAACTCAAAATTCCAATAGAAAACATTAATTATTTAAGTTTAATGAATCGACTAAATTTAATTACGCTGTCTGACAGAAGAATCATTTCAGACCTAATTTTATTGTACAGAGTTATGAACAACCTAATTGACAGCCCTGTCATCGTTTTTAGTATTAAACTCCATGTACCGACAAGGAATACTAGACAAAATATAACATTCTTTTGCAACACATACACAACCAACTATCAATCACACTCACTTACCAATAGGATGCATGATTTAGGCAACAAGTTTGGTGGTATTGTAGATGTATTCGCTGATTCCCTTTACATTCTAAAATGCAATTTAAACCAACACTTTGTGGAATCCTACAAATTATTGTAACGTGGGTATAATATATTTAAAGATTTTATGTGTTATTGTAATGTTTTATATTATATTTTGTTCTATGTTATTGTTAAATATTACATTGTTTAAAATATTTCACGGTTTTAGGCAAGAATATACAATTGGTTTTTTCTTTAAAAACTACTTATATTCTTAAAAGTTTTTTCAGTTTTATAACGTTTGGTATAAATTCCATGTATGTGTAATCCTCGATATCTTAAATATTATTTTATAATCTATGTAAAAGCCCCTACGGGCGTATAAGAACAATAAATAAATAAATATTTTTAGACAACTTATCTAGCGTGGTCTATTGATAAAGGATTTATCGATAATGTTGATAATTTGTCATCGTTCCCTAACGCGACTGGAGATCTCTAAAGTACCAACAAAAAAGTTTACTTCGGGTAATTGGAAAAAAACACCTTGTCGTGTCAAGATTACTGTTGTTTGTTAGTTTTACTGCAGTCACGCTCTGAAACTATGGCAAGTTACCGGAATTTTCGACAAAAACCTTCATCGACCGACCGTGCAAGAAAACGCTGGTTCGACTGACACAAAACTATACTTACCCTGCGTCCTGCGTAAAATATTAACAGTTCTTCACTTTGAGGCCTTACACGAGAATTGTCCATTGATTTTTTATATCTATGATCTAATTGAAGCTCCTTCGTGATCGATCAAATTGAACTTATTAATCAATGTTTTGTTTCTGCTCCACTTGACTTTCAGCTGAGACCAATTACCATCATATACAAGTACGCTATCTATCATAGCATTGCCATGGATCTTCCCAAATCAGACGATGTTAGAATTGGGTCGATTCACTTATTTTACGGAATCAATTCCAGACCCGGAATCAACTGAGTGGACTCGATTCACTGGACTCGCTCCTTTGATTCCGGCGATTCCACCGGACTCGCCGAATCAAACTCATTGTGTCGCTCCGCCGGAGTCATTGAATCGGCCGGAACCAAACTCGGTTTGGCTCCTGCTGATTCAATGCCGAGAGTTGAATCCGCCGGACTCAAACTCATTGTGGCGCTCAGCAGGAGTCTTTGAATCGGCCGGAACCAAACTCAGTTTGACTCCTGCTGATTCAATGCTGAGAGTTGATTCAGCTGGACTCGCCGTACTCGGTGGAATCGTGGAATGTTACGGAGTTAGGGAATCATAATAACATACGAGGAGTAAAAGTAGGAGTTGTGAACGAACTTTACTTCAGTTTATTTACCTGGAATCGGAAACAATTAATGAGTCGAGTAATGTTTGTAAATCATCAAACACTGAAACAGTGATTTATTCTTGACCTAAAAATAAATGATGTCAACTGTAATATTATATCATTGTTATGCCTATGGGAGTCAAAAAATAAAACACAATAAGGTTTTTGCTTTTCAAGATATGATATTTTTATTATTATTTAAATGGCACTCACCATCTGGTGTTCTCAACAAAAGCGGGAGTTAATTTACTAGTAGCCATTACCGCCAGCTGGGTGTGTGTGTTTACATTAACATGTTATTGTTTATTGCGAGATAATTATTTCGAGAAATCTTATCTTTACATAGCTAATAATAATCTGTTTGAGATGAGTGATGTCATTTGACGGCTTTATGAGAACCGTGTAAGATAATATTTACGTTATATTTGAAATTCACAAATAATGGAGTCCTTGTACCTTGTGTTTAAAAAATGATCTTCATAAAACAAGTAATTATCGCCGGCGCAAACTTGTCGGAAAGCAAATTTGCTCCGACAAAAGGTAAAAAGCAATGCTCCTTGCTATATTTTGACTACGAGATAATGCTATTTCTTTTTGAAAAATGTTTTCGTGACCGGTTAGAGCGGTACACTGTGCCGTGCACCTCTTCCCTTGAGTGGCTCCTGTACTCTCACTCGTTCAAGAGCAAATCAACGCCGCCAGGCCCGCGCCGCGTACCTCCTCCCGTTAGTGATTCCTTTACTCTCACTCTGTCACTCGTTCCCGAGTGCGAGCGACTCCGGAATCGATTCATAACATTTTGCGGACTCGGAACGAATCAAACGCATTCGGACTCGGAATCATTGGATTCGTTCCGGCCGGAACGAATCACACACTTCTAGACGGTGTTTCCGTCAAGACGGAACCATGCTCCCAGTAAGAAGGCGTAGGTGATATGCCATATTCCGATATAGAAATCGACCTTCCAGATGCAAATAAAGCGCTCTCCTCACGACACTAAATGTAGTCATGACTGCATATTGTGTGGTGAGGAGGCACAACCGCCTGCGAATTGGCAAAAATCACCAGCCGAATTATTATTTCCCTTCTGCCGGGACCCCCCACTCCTTAAAATTGGGTCGAACAGCCAGTCGTATTATTATTTACCGTCTGCGAATTCTCTGTTGGGGCCAGCCGCAGAAGGAACGCCCCCGAATGGACATGTTACGACGGGTCATTTAATTCATTTCTCCTCGAAGAGCGTACCGCACGGTCATTAGCACTGTTAGCAGCGACTTGTGTACGCGTATTTCCAAAACATATACCGGTTCAGTCGCGGTAGCGACAATTTATATTTTAAAAACACCTCTATTTTGGTTATTTTTTATCACTTGGCAAAAACCAAAAATGGTTCTAAAATCTAGAGACAATAATCTTTTTAATGTGTGTATTATAAATTAATAATTTTATTTCTAAATATTTTAATTTTGATATTATTATTATTATTTTTTTATTATTTTTTATTTTTTTATTTATTTAATAAATGTTTACATGATACATTGTTGGTATTTTTTGACTACCACACTAGGCTATTGCCCGTGTTGTGGTAGTATATTATTCCCATATTTTGTAAATTGGTTATTATCACTTTGCAAAAACAAAATTTGTTCTAAAATCAAGATAAAATAATCTTTCTAATGTGTATTATAGAAATTTAATAATTTTATTTCTAAGTTGGTATTTAAATTTTGGTATTGAAAATTTAAATTGTCGCTCCCGCTCCCTATGAGACGATGTATGAATGTGAACGAGGCAAGGAGTGTGTGCCGAGACCGAGTTGCCTACCCCTGCGGGGAAACGGCGTGATGGTTAGTTAGTTAGTTTTTGTTATTATTTTTGACAGTAATTCTCAGAAGAAAGAAAAATTTATTTTTTTCATCACTGTTATTATTTTTGTCTGTTATTCCCAACAGAAGGATTAATATGTTCTTAACTGTGGGAATTTTTTAATTAATTATTTTACATGAAACGACAAAAAAGTTAGTGGACGATAATGTTCATAATAAATTTGCCTAATAAAATATGTGTGTGTTTTTATTTTTTTTCGTTATAGGTAATTTTAGTTAGAAAAATACGCAAGGTGGAACATTTTTAAACTTTTTATGTTTGCCTGCAAAAAAGGTTTTTTTTTTCAAAAATTATACAGGGTGGAACAGCGGTTCACGACGAGTTCATCGAAAACGAATTCTTCGAAAATCAATTCATCGAATCGCCAATTAATCGAAAAAATATATTTTGTTGATATTTGAGAGAAATGCCGAGCGGACCGAGAAGTTAAAAAAAAGCATTGGTCAACCTAAACTAACCTAACCTAACTTAACCGATTTAACCAATTTTTAAATATTTTTTTATCGTCACTCTTATCCCCCCATTACACGTATCAATCCTCGCATCAATACTCGAGTATTGATGCGAGGTTTGATGCGTGTAATGGCAAATATTGACGCATCATCAATAATATCGCAACGCATCTAGAAATCTGGATCGGTCACATCAGTATTGGGGCGTGGCCGTAAAGTATTGGGGCGTGGCCGTAAGTGGTGGGGATATTGATGCGCGGTTTGATGCGTGTAATGGCTCGCCGCATCAATACCTCAGTATTCCGTGTGCACGGTGTGCACCATGGAGAGCAGTGGTCCCTTGTCGCCTCTTATTATGTCGGACAGCGATGTTCCGCCATCTCCAGTTCCGCCGCGAAATGAGTTAGCGGCATTCATCGAGGCGTATGAGATGCGTGACATTTTATGGAACACACGTCATAAGAACTATAAAAATGTTGTTAAGAGAAAAAGGGCCTTGGAGGAAATAAAGAAACGATGGTTATTATAAAACCAAACATTACGAGGGAAGACGTACCTTGCAAACATCACATTGTTTTATGTCAGGTCTTATACCTAGTATTATTATATTATTTAAATATGTTAAACCTTTTTAATTTTGTTATTATTATACTACTGTGTACCAATGCATCATGTATCTCTTGATTGTAAAAGCCATTTTATGGCGTTTAAATAAATAAATTTCGAAATTATTTTTCAAGTTCAATGAAAGTTGTATTCACGTTCTGTTATTCAGTTTTGTAAAGCAACTAGCCCATAATAATGTAAGAATTTTGAATTTTATGAAAACAGTTTTTCTTAAAATGAAGACTACCAGTGACCCCCCCCCCCCCCCCTCTCCAACGCTTAAAACAAAAAAGAGCGACACCGGAAATATTTCATGTTCACAAGTACACTCAGTGACTGTACTACTAAGTATAAAAAAGTTATTATTATTAATTATACTTGCCTTTACGTAATCCTGAAGCACATACATAATAGCCCCGGACGTATCCAATACTGCTTGGCTTATTGCTGCTGGAGACAGAATCGCTAAAAACTTCAGATCCTCAAAGCTTCTGCCGGTCGCATAGAAACGTAGAGTTACAGCTAATTTTTCTATTGGCATGATCGAAGCTCTCGTGGCTGTATTTTATTTCAAAATATATGGACTAACCATATCTAGCAATTTGTTAAAATTATCATTACTCATTCTAAAATAATTTTTATGATCGTGTGGATCACTCAGCAAAATTTCATCCATTAAATTCAAGTGTGAGAATTTTTCTTTTTGGAGAAGCCAGTCCTTCACCCACCGTTTGCGCTTCAATCGTTTCTTTGAACCGAACGCCAAAATTATAGCAATACAGGCTTTTCGTTTCGGATCCATCACTTAAAACGCGTCCGTCCCGCAAGGATTCGCATCGATACTGACGTCAATAATATTGACACGTGTAATGGCTCACCTTGTGAGCCGGTTGCGATATTTTCGGATCGCGATATAATATTGATGCGAGGATTGATACGTGTAATGGGGGGATTAATGACCTTTCTGAGTTGTTTATGAGTTGGTTTCATTATGAGTTGTCGGTCACCGTTCCTTAGATATCCCTTTTTTGCAGTATCAGACAATCGGAAATCGAAGAGATAACATATAAATTTTACATTGTCACTACGAAACTGACAGTTGCTAAACACATTTAACTCAGTTAAACAAACCTTTGTGGGTATTTAATTTTGACAGCTCAATATCTACAAAAAAATGTTTTACGATGAATTGATCATTCGATGAATTGATTTTCGATGAACTCGTTTTCGATGAGTTTGCTTTCGATGAATTGATTTTCGATGAACTCGTTTTCGATGAATTTGCTTTCGATGAATTGATTTTCGATGAACTCGTTTTCGATGAATTTGCTTTCGATGAATTGATTTTCGATGAACTCGTTTTCGATGAATTTTCTTTCTATGAATTGATTTTCGATGAACTCGTTTTCGATGAATTTGCTTTCGATGAATTGATTTTCGATGAACTCATTATCGATGAATTTGCTTTCGATGAACTCGTCGGTAACCGGAACAGCACGTACCCGAGAGATTTTAACCAGCGATTCCCGAGCTTATTTAGAGTAAAAAAAGTGAATGTCATTTTTCTGTCCGATGACATTTTTTATCTATTAAAACAATTTTTTGTCTTCCTTTGTAACTCTTGTATATTCTTCAATTACCTGTATCAAGTGTGTCTAGTCCATTTAAAAATCTATGTATTATTCATTGATTTGCGTGTTCTTATGTAAAAATAATTTTCCTTTAGATGTATAATGTTGTCCTTCCCGAAACGAGTTTTATCAAACTCATTAGCGCCGTTTACACGCACACTTCGGAGCGACCGAGTCTCGCGCCACTTCAGGCCGCCGCGCAGAAAAGTCTCACAGTGAACTGCGCTGTAAACCTATCGGTCTTTACTTTTCTGCGCGGCGGCCTGAAGTGGCGCGGGACTCGGTCGCTCCGAAGTGTGCGTGTAAACGGCGCTATTGGGAGTAATGTATTATAAATTGTATGGAATAATTTTGTAATATATTATCTCTAATAAATAAAAATAAATTAATAATAAATAATAAAATATTATTCCATCACACGCCGCAACTGAGTACTCAGGAGTATAAATTGTTTATAGCGTAGCGGTCATTTGACAAGCGTTACGTCTCGTTCTAGCGACTCTTCGTTCAAGCGAGACAGTGCTAGTTCGCTCAAACTCATCCCGTCGTGATGGGATCAGTAGCGACATGTGATCGAAAAACATTTTTTTTGTTTATTAATAGAAAAAATATATCATCGGACAACACTTTTTACGTCAAATATGCCCAGGAATCGCTGGTTAAATCCCTCGGGTACGTGCTGTAACACCCGTATTTTTTATTTCAATTTGTAAAATTTGAAAGCGTCGTTTATCACCTTTCAAAAACAGTTTTTATTTTTCGGATATGTTCATAAATATTACATTTATTTGGATTTTATTGTAAAGCGTAAATATTTCTCGTTTTTCTATTAATGGTGTTACCAGATTGAGCAACTCACTGAAACTACCACAATCCATTCGCAGAAAGTTCCTAAAATCAAGAGGATTCAATTCCCTTGCGATATTTATGTGGCTAAACTTACGCCTTTCGATAAACCATTTATTTGCCCAATATTTTCTTTTACGAATCGCATTATTGTCAGTTGTCAATAAAGCCAACGCTAATCCAATACGTTGAAATTTCGAAAGTGACGGAGCCATGACACGTTTGCGCACAGCGCCAGCGCTCCGAACACGTGCGCACAGCGCAAAAGCTAAGACCTTTCTGCAAATTGGATGGTGTGGTGGAAACCGCCAATCTGGCTGGCCAGCAAGAAGTGACTAGAAATTGGATGGTGAGGAGGCTTAAGGATTGTTTGAAGTATGCAGAGAGTGCAGTAGATATGCTGGCGACTAGTAAGTTTCATTTCGTTTGTCAAAAAGTTGTTTCAGATGGACGAAGTCAGGACAGCTGCTTGTTTTCTACTTCTCCTGTTATCGTCCATCGTTCCTTTTAATCTCGTTTGAAACTGTTGAACTAAGAACACTTACTTATTACATCGGCATTCAGTTCAAATTGCTCAAGCTGTTGCCACGTACAATCTCTCAAATAAATCATATCATTTTCTATTTTCAATAAACTACCTATTTAGTATTATCAGATAACTAGTGTTCAAATGAATGTTATTATGATTCCGGAATTCAATATTGGATTAAATATAAATATCCGTATAAAACTGCATCAGAGCACTCTAGCGGTCAGAACGGTCTCTATCAGTCATTTTGAGATTATTTTGTCTTCAAAAAGTTTCTTTAAAATCCGAAAGATGCCACTAGAAAAATAAATATTTATATTTATTTCAACATGTATTGTCACACATACTATCACCGAGTGGTCACTGATTACGTCACAGCAGGATTCGGGCGGCTAGGGTTGCTACCAGATGCTACAGCGCACGTTTCCTACTACCTGAACTCCATGAAGTTATATTTTTTCGTTAATTTTATCACCATAGCAAAACTTGGACGTGGTGGTCCTTTACAACGACATGTTTTTTATATATTTTAGCGGCAGGGAGGAAAGGCCGGACGGGGCACAGAAGAATACAAAAAGATAACGGTCCCCTCTAGTGTGACGTCACAAACAAGTCACCAAACGTAGCGAACCTCTTGTTGCTGGTTATCCAATAAATTTGGGAGTTGGGTGTGGTTGCCGCTGCCCCGGCACCATTTATTGGATAACCAACATCTCTGCCATAAGTCACCCCAAGTCCCAACTGCTCCCGTCTTGAGCCAATGAGACTTTGGAATCCCCAAATTGGGGTATATTGTGAGGCTGAAGGTAGTGCGGAGGGGAAGGAGATGGGGAAGCGGAAGGTGGGGAATTTAGCTAGCTATTTAGATCTGGTCACCAAACACGGCTAAAACCATTTCAAGTAACGTTTCAATTCTGTTTGGTGGTCTTACACCAGGGCAATACTGAGAGTAACTACCTACTACGTCCTGTTCTTCACTATTTTCATTATTTTTATAATACCAAAGCAAATAAAATTATGAGGAAATGTAAATAAATTTAACTCTAATTTACCGACATTTGTGATTGATTCAATTTTAAAAAATGTTTTAAACATAATGTAAGCACATACAAATAAGGTTTATATTTATTTATTAATTTATTTATTAACGCCCTTTTTCGGGGCTTTTACATATGAATAGTAAGAAATATACATAACTGAACTGCCTTCGTAACAATATTTTATATTTGTTTAAAGATAAATTGAAGATGTCCACTGACTTGGTCAATGGTAATAAAGGACAATAGGTACCTAACTATGGACCTATTTGATAAAACCACAAACAAAAATATAAATATCAGTCCACAAAAAACTTTTTTTTCTATAATCCATCTATTTCAAAATGTCTTTTGAAACCTACAAAAAACACATTTTATGTTTCTGTCGAATTCGTCGGAATTAATTGTTAGCACGGAGTTATGTGTTAAGACATAGATCCTATACCTAGTGATTTATTGTCGTTTATGATGGTCAAACACCATTGACCATGCACAACTATTCTCAAATGGTAAAACACCATGCACAAATCATACCATAAAACGAATAGGTACCTACATGTATAGGCAGATGGTTGAAATTGTCTCTCCAAAAATGAACATAATAATATATTAGGTTCTCACCGCGATTGATTACTGCCATCTTTTGAAATAATTTGAAAAAAGCTTTTAGTTTCAAATCGAACCGTAAACATAAAGATAAATGGGCGCCACACGACAGAGGGCTTTTGCTAGTAATTAAAGTTCCCGGTTTTCATTGTTAAAATTGAAGTTTAAAATTATAAAATTGTCTTTAAAAAATGGAAAAATATAATACCTACAATTTATCGTAACGTTTTTTTTAAATAAACGAATCCAAAGATTTGTTATCAGCGTTTAAAAATACACGAAAATTGGTGTTTTTGAAAAAATTTAACTAAAAACATATTAATTTATTTTCTTTTAATTTCTTTACGTGGTTCTAAAGAAAACCCCTGAACGTATACTTTGAGGATATTCAGCAATTAAAAATATTTTTTAAAACATACGAAAAACGGTCAGAATAAGGACGTATTTCTGATTTGGTTTTGATAAATGCTAAGCCTATGTTAATTTAAAAAATGTAAAAAAAATATTTTTCTTATTAAAAACATTATGTTTATCGATTTGCGTGATAATATAATCATTATTTCAAATTAAAAAATGATTACACTTGGCCTTAAGAAACTGGACATTCTATCTGACGATTCTCAAGAATGAAATGCTGTCGCTACAAAAGTCCCATGGTAAGCCCACACTGCGGCCAACGTTCCAACTTCAAACGTTTGGACGATCGTGTGGAGGGGTGTTCGTGCGTTGGAAGTTCGAGTTAGAAGGTTGGAGTTCGCGTTGGCCCGGGATTGCCATCGAGGCGATCCCGACGGCCAACTCACACGAACCAGCCTGCCGCAGCTGTCCACACCGTGCCGCGTACTATTAAAATGACTATATTATTACGGAGAGTGGTATAACAACTGTTTGAAAACATGTCGTGTATATAATTATATGATTATACGTACGTAATAATTGTAGGCAACTGAAAAAGATACAGCGTAGCTACAGCTGTTTCATGTCCGCCATTTTGGAGTACGGAATTCGGGGTTGGAGGGTTTGCCGCAGCGACCACACGATGGGTTTAGCTTCCAACTCCGAATTTAGTTCGGAGTTGGAAGGTTGGCTTCAGTCTGGACGTAGCACCAAATTCGGGTCATTTTTATGAATGAAGTCGAATTTCCTACATGATGCAACCGTTATAGCACGTAACGGAGGAATTAAACCAGCGAATCTTGAGAAAATTAGGAAAAAAGGACATCATATCAATTTTCCGTCCGACGATATATTTTTTTCAATTAAAAACAAAGAATTAAAAAATTTCGGTCACACGTAGCAACTGAGTGTGATGTAAAAATATTATTATTGTTTTAAATTTTTTTTAAATATCGTCTGATGGCAAAATGATATTTACATATTTTACTGGAAAAATACTCTGGAAACGCCAGTTAAAATCCTTTGATAACTGATACCTAAACTTAATACAATTCATTTCATTTCTTCAAACATTGCATAATTCATTTTAACTTACAAAGGTAGGGTTTTAGAGGTACGTTAGATTTAGCACACCAATGCAGATTTCCAATCCCAACCAAACCCAACTCTGGGGTGAAGTCAAATTTAATAGCTCTATAAGTTCGGTTTGGTTAACGGTAGGTAACAATTTTACTGTGAAGTTTGTTTTAAAATATGTTTTATTTAATCTAGAACTCCAACGGAACGCGGAATAAAGTCTAAACATCTTTTATTGTTATTAAAAAAATGCAATTAATATTTTTTTTAATATATCACTCAACACGTATTTATATATAATTTTTTTATTCGGGTTAAAATTATTAATCAAAATAAAAATAATTTACCCAATTACTGAATGTGGTTTATTTGCATAAATATAATAAGTTCGTTATATAATTATTCGGTAATAAGGGTAAGTTATTTTTAATTTTTTCGTTTATAATTATGTTTAACAAAAAGTTGTTCTATTTTTCTGTAAATCAATGTGCTATTCTTTTTGTTCCAGGAAACATTAATATGGAGACTGTTCCCATCAAGGCAGAACCAGGACACCGAGAAGAACTTGGAGGGGGAATTCCTTACACGAAAATAGATAAAGTCTTGCCGGATGTTAAAAAGGAATGCTTGGAGCACTCTCAAAGTATTACCCAGATTGCAGGTAAAATCGATTTTCGTTTGTCTGGAGTCGCATGATTAATTGTCTGTTTTCATTATAGAAATCTAATTATTAAGTTATATCCGCCACCTTTTTTCAGACATAATAACGAATCTAAACACGCATCCTGGAGAAAAATCTTATTCATGTTCCTACTGCAACTACTCGTGTACTGCAAAAGAAAATTTTAAATTTCACATGCTTACTCACACTGGAGACAAACCTTATTCATGTTCCTACTGCAAATATTCATGTTCTCAAAAGGGAAATTTAAAAAAACACATGTTTACCCACACTGGAGAAAAACCTTATTTATGTTCGTACTGCGACAATTCATTTTCTCAAAATGTCAATTTAAAAAGGCACCTGCTTACTCACACTGAAGACAAATCTTATTTATGTTCCTACTGCAGCTATTCATGTATTCTTAAACAAAATTTAAAACGTCACATTCTTACTCATACTGGAGAAAAACCTTTTTCATGTTCCTATTGCAGCTATTCATGTATTCTTAAGCAAAATTTAAAACGTCACATTATTACTCACACTGGATAAAAACCTTACTCATGTTCCTACTGCAACTATACGTGTTTTGGCAAGGCACATTTAAACACGCACGTGCTGGAGAAAAACCTCATTCATGGTCCGACTGCAAATATTCATGTTCTTAAAAGTAATATTTAAAAGGTCACGTGTTGACCCACACTTGAGAAAAACCTTATAAGCCGCTATGTGCATCTTTTCATGGTTTTTGGGTCATTTCTACCACCGTGGTTTTATGAAAAAATCGTGTAGGTACAAAGCATGGTTTTTTCCGGTCAAGAAGAGTTGGTAATTTGGCAACATTTTTACCATGGGTCGCATGGGAAAATCCTCAAGTCAAGAATGTTAGTTCTTGAACTTAAGCACGGGTTCAGGATGTCTCCTTATCTAATTTATTTTTTTTAATTTGCAATATTAATCATTAATAAGAAGTTATTAATATGCATGTAATGTGGGTAACTTTAACTAGGTGCCTACTCTGGCTACTGTAAAATGTAGAAAAAAATTATATTAGTCGTGGGGCAATTTTTTCTTCCTCATCTCATCGACCTTAAAAAACTTTTTTATATTTTATTTGTATTATGTACATCTATACCAGTGGCGTAGCGTGGGGGGGTGGGGGGGCGGCCCGCCCCGGGCGGCACTTTTAAGGGGGGCGGCAAATTTTCACAATAAATAAACTTATTATCTTTAAAAAAATTAAACCCTTTCAAATCATTATTTGAAAATGTTCTATGATACTTTCGTTTACGAATCCAATTTTTATAAAATTATTTATTTAAATTAAATTTTTTAAGCTGCCAATTTTGCAATTCGTAGGAAAACCGCACTCATATTATGAGAGTAATTCTAATTATAGCTGGTAACTCGCAAACAGATTCACTCTTAATTAAAACCAGAATTGTGTTTAGGATGTACTAACGAATGAATTTCAGTTGTGTATTCATCTGCTGATACATTTCGAAAGAGACCATTATTTTATTCGAAGTGCATTGGAGGACCCACCAAATATCCGCCCTGGCGTAGGTAACAGATGGCTACCCCTTCAAGGCTCTTGCAAGGACTCTAATTTTTTTGTATAAAAACGGCTCGACATTTAATAAATGATACTAGACCTCCATTGCCCTCGCATACGTTGTTAGGTAGCAGTATGCAAGTGCTACTATGTACAGTTGTTAGTAATTATAAAGAAAATCTTACCATGACCTCTTTTAGGTTAAGGGATGAAATAACAAAAAAGAAAACAATGTGTAGGCCGTATGCCTACTCTATCATATTTATGTACATAAAGCACTAAGCAAATTTCAAACAATGAAATAGCAATCATGGTAGACAGTACATCCCACAGACGGAGGTTCTACAGCGCGGATCACCCGGCAGTCCTGCTGAAAGTTAGTCGGTGATCAGGCAGGCCGGATACGAGGTTCAGATACCGCGCCCCTAAGCCGACATCCCGGTGGTGCCTCGACGATCAGTAAGTGGGAGATGGGGGCGTATCGCCCGAAGACCCTGAGGAAGTGAGCGTCGGGTTGTCGGAGGCGGGGCGGAGAGGACCCCTAGCTCGCACGGACCTCCCTTTGACCGCCAACCCTCCCCAGGGGTAGCGCGGGCGTTCCTAGAGGCAGCACTCTGGGATCGCTTCACAGGCTCACGTAGCGGAGACGAGGTCATACCCCCCCTAATATGGGGAAATGGGACATAACCTTACGGAGTTTAGTTCTGTCTCCGGGACACTAGCTCAGCATTACATGAATCTAGAATTGTTAAAAGAATTTACAGGTAAAAATGCTCCACTGAATTAAGAGCACAATAAAGTAGTTGGTATCCGGAAGCTCAATCCGAAACTGGCCTCTGTGGTAACCTAGGAAAGCTTACCACCTCAGTTGCAGTCAGAACCTGAAAGTGGTTTTTCTTGGGAGGCTTGGGAGGAAAGATAGAGAGTAGACGATATGTTCAATATCTTCAGGATGGCGGCTATCTGCAGGTACATAACAATAATTTGGGGGGAAAAGATCAAAGTTTGCATAGCAATATGGTTGCAACAACAACAGGAAAGCGGTTTTTCGCAGTTGCATATCCCAGGAAAGGCTGTTGTTCAGATCGGACGAGAGTAGTATGATAGCTAAAATCCCTGCGACAAAACGGTTTCCTGTTGACATTGTAGAAATAAAATGAGTAAGGAAAGCATCACGAGTCGATGGTAAATAAAGTAATATGGAGCAGTAGAAACATAGAAGTGGCAGGATATAAATGTGATAAACTGTAGAAAAGATAGCAAGTGAAAATAAAAAGAAGCATAACAATAATGAGAGTTTCTACTGAATAGGTACCTACACAAGTTAGCTGTTTTCCAAAGAATAATAAAAAATAAAAAAGGTTGCAATCAAAATTTGGGAACGGCTTCCAGCCCGAAAATTTTCTACAGCCGCTGTAATAATCCAATATTTAAATTAAATGCTTTCCAAAAGAGAGGTTGCACTCAGAACATAGTAATGTTTTCCTGCACCCGACACATGTATTTCTGCGGAAGATGTTGCAGTCAGGACCTGAAAACGGTAAGTTAAAAAATATTTATATATAGATATATATTTAATAATAATATACAAAATAGAGAAAGCAGAGGGATAACAATAAACCAGCAGAAACAGTAAAAATAGAGTAATAGGCTATGTCCATGAGTTCAGGAGCTAGTACACCATTGGTTTCTATTGATTTTACTCTAGTCGTCGACTCTAAGAACAGACCATCTCTCAACCCAAGTCTTTGTATACTTCCACAGACACTCAAAGTTCACTTTGTTAGACACGAGATCGGAATTCCAAACCGGCCTCGTAACCACTTTCAGACCGATTCGAAGTGCAGTTATAGTTGCAGACTATGTATGTGCTGCCAGACTCAAAGAAAAACCAGTTTCATGATCTGAATGTAGTTTTAATTCGCCAGGTACAGATTTAATTAAAACTAGTTCAGAAGGTAAAATTCCAGTTGGATTAATCTGCAGATACATTTCGAAGGAAAAATTCTGTTATTAGATTGCTGTTATAAAATTCTAGTTGCAGACTATTTATTTAATGCCAGAATCAAAGAAAAACCATTTTTATGTTCTGAGTGTATTTTTAATTCACCGCATACAAACTGGTTTTGTGGTCAGAATACAACAATAAATTAAATATCGAGTTGCGGATTCATCTTGCATCGAGTAAAGTTTTACATTTAAGTTACATAAAGCTGTAAAATTCTGAGAAATTGATTGTCGCGTGTGTAACTGTTATTTAACGCCCGGTTATTACCCCGGCCACTCACCTAGGCGTTGTTCTGACACCGGGCGGGCCGGGGACTCTCCCTGGGCTGCTTCGTGAAATAAGGGATCTGTCGCTCCAAGAGTGGCAGGTCCGTTGGGATAGATCGAATTTGGGATGATGGACCTTCTCCTTCTTCCCATCAGTTAAAATCAGAATGGAAGGGCCTTATCCCAGACTGGATCATCACATTACCCAGCTTCTGTCCGGGCATCTGGAATTCGGGGGGAGACTTCACACCCTCTCCCTGTCCCCCCACCACAACTGCGCATGCGGATCCACCAACCAGTCGGCCGAGCACATTCTGTGGCACTGCGAGATCTTGACGGATGCCAGAAAGGAAATGCTCGATGGTTTGGACGTACCTATCAGACCAGTGTGGAACACTGATCTGTTATCGAACAAAAAGAACTTCGAGTGCCTGAGGATGTTTACAAGGATCTGGGTTGAGAGATGGCCTGAGCTTAGAGTCGCTGATTAGTAGATTTTGACACCAGGTGTACTTGTTCCTGAATTACCACGGACATTCTTTGCTTCTTCTCTACGACCAACATTGCCCAGGATGTACAGTATTTATGTTTTCTTTCATGTTTATTTGTTTTTCATGCCCTGCGTCATTGAACGCTCATGTTTTGATTTCAGGTACTTGGTTTTATGCCTTACACTTTTATGTTATTTTGTAATGATATATTTATATTTACTTTAGTTATGATTACTTTTTTAGTTATGATTAGTTTTTTAGTTGTGATTACCGCGTAGAACTGAACTCAGTTGTTTGTTCTGTGCCGTCCTTCTCCCCATATAAGGGGTTGGACCCTGGACCGAGTCCCCGCCTACTGACCATGGACGGTCTTATGGAACCGGTCTGGTGGAGTTGCACCTGTCTGCCGCGCCACCCCCCGTGACATGAAGGGCTGGGGAGAAGGCTGAACGGCATCCGAAAGCTGTCCGTCCCGCCTCCGGCAACCCGACGCTTTTCTCCCTAGGGTCTTCTTTTATGATTTCCAGTTACTTTCGTCTAGGCACCACCGGCTAGCTGGCTTAAGGACGACGCCGCCGGTTATCGGGAGGCCGGACAATTAGCCTTCTTCATTCTCTAGGGTACTGCCGGTAGTCAGGTTGCGATGACACCCGTTCTACTCTGTATATATACATTATTTTTCTTTTGTTTATTTTTTCTTTTATGTACAGTACCCGGTGCTGCCCACCGGATTGTGTGTGGTCTTTCGCTGTCATGAGCTGATTACTCATGACGGCTGCTGTCATTTTGGATTACTTTATTTTTTATTTTTTGTTGATGTTACTAACAACTTGTTTGGCTGTCCATGAGGCTCACTGCTTTTGCATTGACACCTCCATGGGCTTTAGAATTGTAGAGACTGACCATTACAGTATAGTCCTGTAGGCGCGTCCGCATACCGCTACCTAACACAGTTTGAGGGGACATTGAAGGTCTAGATTCGTTACATTAAATGTAGAGCTGTTTATTCAAAAAAATTAGATTCTTGCGAGAACTCGAAGGGGCGACCATAAGTTGCGTATACCGGGATGGGACAGTGGTGGGTACTTCAATGTTATTTAACGCAGAATAAATCAATCGAGAATTTATAAATACGATTTTTGTTGAAAGAATATTCGTTAAATGTGATTATTAAAAAAAAAACCGGCTCATACATATTTTGAGTGTAGTTTTGATTCACCACAGACAGATTTAATTAAAACCAGTTTTGTGTTCAGAATGTTAAGTACCGGCAGAATCAAAGAAAAAACATTTTCATGTTCTGAGTGTAGTTTTAATTCACCGCATACAGATTTAATTAAAACCAGTTTTGTGTTCAGAATGTAAGTGCCGCTAGAATCAAGGAAAAAACATTGTCATGTTCTGAGTGTAGTTTTGATACACCGCATATTTAGTTTAATTTAAACCAGTTTTGTGTTATCAATATAACAATAAGTTGTCGATTCATCGTTTACCGAGTGAAGCTTTGCATTTGTGTTGCATTCCGTATGTATGTGTGATGACGACAAAAAATTCTATCACAGGCATATCATTCTCGATTTCTGAGAGCAGTTAAATATAAATTTGTAGTAGAATTTATAAACATGATTTTATTGGAAAAGTACTCAGCATATGGTATTATAAAAATCGGCATAAAAAATAAGTTATCTCACGATGTGACCCCCGGTCAGCGCGTGAAAATCTGTGGAAAAAGTACCTGTAGAAGTAGGGGGGGGGGGTGGCGGCAAAATTTTCCTCCGCCCCGGGCGGCCGAAACCCACGCTATGCCGCTGATCTATACAGGGTGTTAAGGGAATTCTTGACTTACTTTAACCACTGATTCCTGAGATTATTTGTAGAAAAAAATTCATATAAATTTTTGGTCTCCGTGACTTTTTTAAAAAAAAAATTTCTTCAAAATTATACTTTTTTTTCTTTCTTCCGCGTGTAATCACCAGTCACTCAGTCGAGTAACCGACCAACCCCTAAGCCCGCCTCCAACTGTTCAACACCTACCATTTTTCATGTTTTCGTAAAAAAAAACATCGAAAATGTCGCCGAGACCAGAATTTTATTTAAATTTTTTACTCCAAATAATGTAAGGAATCACTGGTTAAAGTAAGTCAAGTACGTCCCTTATCACCCTATAAACTTAAATTTTCTTCTAATGTGTGGTAAAAACCCTTCCATAAATAAAATATATTTCTATTGGAACTGCGTTTTTTTTTCAAATCGTATTCCTGTTCTTACTACAACTATTCATGTTTTGTAAACGGAACTTAAAATCGTCACATGCTACTCACACTGGAGAAAAACCTTATTCATGTTCATACTGCAACTATTCATGTTATCGCAAGGCAGATTTAAACAGGCATGTGCTTACTCATACTGGAGAAAAACCTTATTCATGTTTTGACTGCAAATATTCATGTTCTAAAAAGAGATATTTAAAAGGTCACGTGTTGACCCACGCTTGAGAAAAACCTTATTCAGCTACGGCTTTTTATGTTCTCCAAAGGGAAATAAAAATGGTCACATGCATAATCAAATCGGAGAAAAACTTTATTCCTTTTACTGCAGCTATTCATTTTATCTGATAATTTTTTCATGTTATCACAGAGAAAATTAAGACGTCCGATGCTTACCGATACCTGAGAACAACTTTTTTCGTGCTCCTACCATAATAACTCCTACCATTTTTGTAAAATCAAAATAAAAACATCAAAAATACCACCGGATACCAATTTTTTTTTTTTTTTTACTCCAAATGATGTCAGGAATCACTGGTTAAAGTAAGACAAGTACGTCCCTTATCACCCTGTATACTTAAATTTTCTTCTAATATGTGGGCAGTGGTTGACTAAGGGGGGGGGGGTCGGCCCGCCTTGGGCCCCTAGTCCTGGGGGGCCTCCATACGCCTTTACGTTCCCTTGATCAAATCCTAAACAAGGTTTTGAAAGATGCACTTATTTAAAATGCTCTCACCAAATGTTATAAAGAGATTTGAAAAATTGACAGAGATACAACATTTTATGTGAAAACCGTTTGAAACAGTTTGTTGAATTATTATCCTTCAGCAAAACTTTGAATGTGTTTTTCTCGAAACTTTTTTAACGCTTTTTCAACCTGGTTGACAACATATTAAACAAACTATATATCCGATTTGCATGCAACAATTCTTAAACTGTTCGAAAATCCAGTACCTATAGGTCCATGTAGGGGCAAGGGCGTAGCTAGGATTTTATTAACTGGGGGCAGGCGTAGACAAACCAAGAATATATCTAAGATAAATGCTGCATGAGCAACGGGACGGGTTACGTTAAAAATGAAAAATAAAATATCCGTCAGTTAATTTATTTTACAAAAAAAGTAGTCGACGAGGTTCTTCATAAAACCGTTATAACACCTAAGATTCAATTGTATCCTTAGTTTCTTGTACTATGGTTCGATGTACACTGAGCATACATAGGGCGTTCAAACGTTTTCAGTCATCGTTGATCTCAGCCATGTTTTAACACGACACAGTGTAGAAAGGACCTCTCTATGACGCTATGTTACTTGTAGTGCAAGGTTGTGCCAAGGAAATAAGTGTTGCTTTTTTTGTTGCGTGAAAGAAAATGTTCGCCTCCTATAACACTTCAGTAAAATCTAGTTTTTCGAGATATTCTCTGGTCATACCCTTGTTCTGCCAATTTTTATACCATAGTTCGGCTTCTTGATTAAAATTAAGTAAATCGTAGTGTGGGCAAAAACCTTGTGCATTTTCTTAGAAATCAATTAAAGCCGTATTCAACATTGTACAGGGATGTAGCAACATTAATCCGAAAGCCGGCAAATTTTGATCACCATAAAGCTGCTCTAATGCAGATATTAGGGAATCTAAATAAGGGATGATAATCGGTCGCTTCTAAAAATCACATGGAGTCACAGCAAGGTGATTGGACCGATGTTGTTGGCGAGATACAATGCGTGGGACTTGTATATCAGTTCCAAAGGCAGCTGCAATTCTAATTGAAATATCTAAAATATTTTGACTCTCTTACAGAAATTATACATTTAATATGACTCATACATGCGTACATATCGATAGTTTCCGATTGTAAAGCATTGGCAATAGGTTCCAATATGCCTGAGTACCTACTTGGCTATCAGTTGAACACATATAATGAAAACTGATTTAATAACAGCGCAATGTAACTGATAAGCACGTTTTCTTGATGCTTCATTAATCATGATCAACTAAAAAGGTTATAATAAAAATTAAATTGATTCTCACAGACAATAGGCTACCGACGTGATATTACTTTATGGTTTTTTTTTTTTTTTTTACATTAACTCCACACAGGAGGCCTTGAGGAAAATAATTTCCCTCAGGGCCTATGTCATCTGGGATGCTGTGTGGAGGGTCTTTTTGAGGAGAGGAAGGAATGAACATTGGTCTTGAAGAGACCTATGTTGTAGGAAGGAGGAAACACAGAGGCCGGCAAATCATTCCACAGCCGAGCTGTTGAACATAAGAACGAGTCGAAGAAATGACCCGTTCTCATGTGACAAATGTCAACCGTGTACAAATGTTGGGCACGCGTTTGGCGTGTTTCCCGACTATGCACCGGTGCCGAAGGGATCAATGATGCTAGTTCCTCAGAGCATCTTCCATTATAATACCGGTAGAACAAGGATAGCATTCCCACCCGACGCCTGTGCTCTAAAGATTGCAATCCGTCTGTTAAGATGGGAGAATCTATCAAACGGACTGCCCGTTTCTGCACAGAGTCGAGGGTATTTTTCAGGTATTTTGGAGCTTCAGACCAGAGGTGGCTGCCATGTCAAATGTCAACCGTGGGGCGCACTTGCGATTTGTACAGGGTTAGCAGTTGTGCACTATTAAAGTATCTGCGGGCCCTATACAGTATGCCCAGTTTCTGGGAGGCTAAATTTACTCTGGCTTCGATGGAGCCCCCATACCTGAGCTGGTCACTTAGAGTTACACCAAGCATATCAATGGAGGGCCTGTTCGGAAGATTGCTTCCGTTGAAAGAGACTAGATTTTCATTTTGATCCCTTTTAGACGTAATCAGACAAGATTGGGTCTTTGAAACATTAAATTCAACGAGATTATTTTTACCCCAAGAGAAAACACTCTCGAGGTAACTGTCCATTCTTTGCTTCAAAGCCCTACGAGCTGTTGGAGTTTGTGAGCCCTTTTGGGGGCTTGTCAAACAAAAAGCTATCATGAACTGTACTGTCATCCGCATAACAGTGAATTGGTGCACATGACAAAAGGTCGTTGATGTGCAACAAAAACAAAGTCGGAGACAGAACCGATCCCTGCGGGACGCCGGTTTGTGAGCATTCCCGGGCAGCTGCCCCCCCCCCCCCCCCCCCCCCCCCCCCCCCCTGCACGTACCTCTCTACGCCCTTGTGTAGGGGAATTTCAAAATCTTTAAAAAAAAAAGAAGAAATGGCGGACCAGCAAATTTTATTTTTGATATTTTGAAAATTTTTTATCATTCATAAAAATAAAATAGAAGTGGGCCCTTTATAAAATAATCCCTACGTGGTGTCATACTTAGTCAGGGCCGGATTAAACATGTCGGGGCCCCTAGGTAATGCATTCCCCTTTACCATAGGGGCCCCTAGCCAATGCGTGGACCCTAAGCAGTGGCCAACACTGCCTTATGGACAATACGAGCCCTGCCAAGGCCAGCTTAAACATGTAGGCAATGCACATCTCGGGGCCTCTTTACCCTAGGGGCTCCTACTCGATAGGCAGTTGCCTACACTGCGTTGTGGATAATACCGCCCTGGCCATAGTGATTGGATTTTCGAACAGTTTAAGACTTGGTGCATGCAAATCGGATGTATAGGTTTTCTAATAAGTTGTCAACCAGCCGAGCGATTCTATATCTTTTGTGGGTCCGAGATCTCCTGACGGACGAGCCCTCCTGTCAGATTTGTGTGATTTTCTGTGGCTGTTACTTGCTTTTTCTATGAGCCGATGTCAGATTTCAACTGTGAGCTGTCACATTGTTATCATTTTTCAGAATTCACCAATCGGTTTTTCAGAATTCGCCAATCATTTGATCGATAAAGATCATACATTCTGTCATAGCACCGGTGCTAACATCTTACATAAAAACGGGCATGGTAACAGACTAAACAATCTAGAGGCGCTAGAAATAAAAAAAAGCTGTAAAAACCAAAAGTCATATACTTAATAATCAATTAGACATATCAAGTAGTCCTATATTAGGTCTGTTTCCAATAAACCCTTAAAAATAAAAATCCCAGTGCTCCTTACCACCATGCCAATTAATGCTTTGTTTCTCCAAATTTATTATTATTAATCCATTAGTCTACATAATTATCTTTCAGTTTCTCCCATTACTAGAGTACTTATGTTAATGTATTTTATTGCCTTCTATGTGTTTGTAATATTTGTATAATGTTGTCTTCCTCTACATTTTGTTATATATAAGCACACATTATGTACTTCTTGTTTAGTATTAATTTGTACCCTGAAGATGCTTGAGTAAAGTGAAACCGGTCGGTTCATAAATTAATAAATCTCGTAGTTTTAAACAAAAAAGTATTTTATTTTATTAAATATGTCAAACCACAAAGTGATTTGCTTTCCACAATAAGATTTATTTTATTAGTCTTTTTATAAGCCCAAAAAAAATAAAGAATCCAGCCTATAAAAACTGCTATAAAGTTCAAAACCTCCTACTTACAATTACAAAATTAAATTCTTTAGAAAATGATCCGAAAACATCGAAATATTTGTGCCTGAGTTTCGCGAAATAAAAGAAAACACGCTTTTTGACAATGTTCTTTTCGTGAATATATAAAGACAGGCGGTTGGTGGGAATTTGTACCTTATCGCTATCTACACAAGGAGTGTTATTGTTAGTGGGCTGATCCCGAATTTTTTTCCCGAACAGACAGCAGGGGCCATTTTGTCCTCAGGTGCTGTCGAATGTGGATTTACTGCAATGGCATTCTGAAAAAGAAAACAATATATTATTAAATTGTCAGACAGAAGGATTTTCACTTGGTATCTCTTATCTATATATATAAAAATCAAAATATGTATGTTTCTGGATTTGTATATATATATATGAGATGTCTATGCGTTGCTAAACCATTCGTCCGATTGGGATGAAACTTTGGAGATTTGATGTGTGCATGCCCACAATGGTTTCTATAAACAATAGTGAGTTCTGGCATCATGAAATTATGCTTTGCTAACCGTTCATCCAATTGCGATGAAACTTTGGGGATTTGATGTGTGCATGCCCACGATGGTTTCTATATATAAAATTGAATTTCTATATACCGGATGTGGCAGCGAGGACGGACGGTTTTAAAAAAATCATACAATAGTTAATTCTCAAAAACAAATTTATTGATGGAATCAGGTTCGCAAGGAAATAGCATTTGAGACAGTCAAGTGTGGAAAATCACATCAGGCATGTGGTGGCCGAAATCGTTGATGCAGTGCTGGAGGCGTTCTTGGAAGTTCGCGTAGACTCTCTCCAACATCGCTCTCTCAACTTGGGCGACTTCCACGCGAATTGCGTCCTTCAATTCGTCCAGAGTTCGGGGCTTGTTCTCGTATACTCTAGCCTTGGGGTGTCCCCATAATCGTCTAATCGTCATCATCGATTATACTATTTCCGAACATTCCACAACATTCCAGAATGTCGCGGAATGTTCTGAAATGTTGTGGAATGCTCACGAATACTCTCGAATGGTCTGGACCGTTCTAGAAATTCCTAGAGGGTGAAACTTCCAAAGCACTTCCTTCTGGTAAAAATGGAAATCTTCTTCATGGATGGGGGATAGAGGGCTACCACACCATATAACTCCATAACTCCCTTGATCGTCCGGGACTTGTTTCTGAGGTTTAGCAACACGTACACTTTCTTTTAATATAGTGATTAAATGATGTAGTTCGTCCAGATTTCTTGCATTGATTAGCTTTCGAATTCCACTACGTAATACTAAAAGTCTAGATTTATTTCAGAATTTGCAGAAATTCTAAAGCCTCGATGACACACGGCGAGTTTAAAAGCTACTATCTACTAAGTTTAAAAGCGGATAAATCGGCGAGTGAGATTGTCATGATGACACACAAAACTGTCCTCTCGCTTAGTAGGAAACTGAGGTCACTGCTAGCACCAGTAACAAGAATAATGACGCCTGCTTGAACTAATTCTGTGATGTTTGACAGTCGAAATCAGCTGTTAATTGGCAGCCATCTTGAAAAATGTAAATAAACCAATCACGACCAAGCGTGTAGCGAGTAAAGTCGACGACCTTTCAACTTTTTTCGTAGATAGTCGACAATCTGCTAGTTAGCAAGTACCACGATGACACTGAGCGAGTTTACTAACAGATAGTGAATTTCCCAGATAGTAGCTTGTAAGCTCACCCTGTGTCATCGAGGCTTTAGACAAAGTACCATATACATCGACCGTCCAGTTGATTAGCCAGACATTTCTGAAAAATCGAAATTTGAGTTGAATATGTAGTTATATGTGTTAGTGTACCCTCTATCTGGTACAATATCCAGTGTACTTAAAACACCACCAACATCAATTATCTCTACATATTATAAATTAAATTCCTCCGCCGCGTCGGTCTGTCTGCCTGTTCGTGATAAAATCAAAAACTACTGAACAGATTTTCACGCAGTCACCAATAGAAGAGTGATTCATGAGGAAGGTTTAGGTATATAATTTGTCAAGGTTTTGTGTAAATTGGTTGAAATATATAATACATAAAGGAGAATGTCTGTATGTGGTGGACGAGCAGACTGGCAAGCGGGCAGTGTGGATTTGATTTGTATGCAAATGAACAGATGGCGGTGGTTATAAACGTTGGATAACCATCCAGTAGATGGCGTTGTGTTTCGTTAGCCACAGCAACGCCTGGCCGGGTCAGTTCGTAATAAAATTTTTAAAAGACGAGTGTGCTTTAGACCAAACGATTGAAGTAAACTACAAGACAAACCTCACCCCATGAACCCAGGTATCCCTGCTAAATTACTAAACGTGGCGAACGGGGTTACCTATGACATTGGGGTGAAATACGACCATGGGGTGACCTACGACCTTGGGATGACCATCCTTATCCTTATCACTACCCAAGTCAAGCGTGGGTAAAGGCCCGACCGTTCACCTAGCAATCGATCACCGTTCGCATCGACTACCGTTCGCATGACATTTTTCGTAACAATCACCACTTTTCGTAACGCATTCACCAGCATACCCCCCAAGTCAAGCGTGCGTAAAGAAGTTTTTCTTCAAAAATTCCCTTAAAAGAAACAAAACAATTCTTACCATTTTGCATTTTTTTTAAAGCGGCTCTTTTGATTTTCCTCTCCAACTTCAGAATATCCAGTTGGATTTCCGATTGGGCTGCTTTTGCTACCCGCTCCTCACCAAGAATTTCTAGTTGGAGTTTGGATTGGGCTGTCTGCATAGTAAGGAGGTCGCACTGCAAAACGGCTTGGACCTTTTGCAATTGAAGAATTTCATTTTGCACGTCAGTCTGAGTGAGTAGTGCTTCCATTTTTTTTGTCTCAAGTTCTTGTGTATCTTCTCTCCTTGTTCTTTCTGTTTCGAGTTTGGCGGCTGCAACTTTTTGGAGGTCACTGAAGAGTGAGTCTTTTGCCGATTTGACTAAATGCAGTTTCCGTTTGAAGGCCTTCCTAGGAACCGAAGGCGGGGCGGTTGGTTCCGGGAGTTCTGGAGTCTCGGGGAGTGTGAAAGTTGGATTTTCTTCCTGTAAAAACATTGTTTTTATTTTTTGCTAGTGCAATACCGATGAGTTACAGAACTCATTTTAGGACGGAGGGAACGTACTATTCATAAGAGGGAAGAAATAGTTACAATTTTACAGGTATTTTGATATAAAAAATATAAGTTTCACATGCAGTATGATGAAAAATAAAATACAGGTTTAGTAGAACAAACATGGACCTTGAAAGTAAATACCATGAACAGGTTAGAGGCTTTTGAAATGTGGCTTCACCGGAGAATGCTCAAGGTCCCATGGAACGACATGATCACCAACACAGAAATTCTTAGGCGGGCTAGAGCAGATAGAGAACTGCTTACATTAATAAAAATCAGGAAAATTTCATATCTGGATCATATACTTCGAGGGGAGAAGTATCACTTGCTCCATTTAATATTGAAAGGCAAGATATAGACTGCGAAATTGACGAGACAATTGGCTGCGAAATAAATGAGAGTGGACCGGCATTAGAAGTGTGGAGGAGCTATTCCGGGCAGCGCAAGACAGAGAGACATTTTCAAGAGCGATCGCCAACGTCGGGGGGACCTGATAGGGCACACAAAGAAAAGAAAAGAAGTAGAACAAACATTAACTAACTAACCAATCATCACGCCGTTTCGCCGCAGGGGCAGGCAGAGAGGACAGATTGCCAAACAATTCGGGCTTGGCACACACTCCTTACCTCATTTAAATTCATACATCATCTCATACATACTTTTCTATTATTCTGACTCTTGACAACATCTCAAGTATCTGATTCACTTGAATGTGCCATGTCTCCCTCGGCCGTCTCAGGAGGCGGTAATGGGTACCGCCGCCCCGGGAACCTTTATTGGATAACCAATACCTCTGCCATAGGTCACCCCAAGTAGTTCGCTACGTTTGGTGATTTAGCAGGGGTGCCCGGGTTCATGGGGTGAGGTTTGTCTAGGTCTTGAAAGCGGATGACCAGGACACACTGATCCCCAGATTCCTACCCACCCCTTAAATTCTTTTCCTTCCCTGAACTCTCCTCTCCTTCCCTTAAAAAAACCCTCCACACAGCATCCCCAAAGATGACATAGGCCCTAAGGGAAATCATTTTCCTCAGGGCCTCCTGTGTGGAGCTCATGTAAAAAAAAAAAACCTCTTCGATTCTGAGCGGAGGGAGGTCTGTTTGATTGACAATCCATTGTTAATAGACCGATTGCCATCTCTAATGCACAGACGCAATGTAGGCATGCTGAGTCTGTTCTACAGGTATTTCAATCAAGCCTGCTGTAAGGAGCTAGCAACATTGATCACCAATACACTCTAACGTGTAACTCAAGGAACACAAGGTTTCCAATTTGGGAGGCGACTATGGGTACCGCCACCCCAGGAACCATTTATTGGATAACAAACACCTCTGCATCCCAAGTAGTTCGCTACGTTTGGTGATTTAGCAGGGGTGCCCAGATTCATGGGGTGCGGTTTGTCCGGGTCTTTGTGGCCGGTGCTTCTACCCACCTGCCGTGTGGTGGGCAGGATCGAGAGAGACTGGTTGAGGGAAGAATTTTAGGCCCTCCGTTCATGGAGATACTTACAATCTATGTAATTGTGACGAAACCACAAGTACCCTGCTGATATACTACTTTTTAATGCTAGTCTCCGTACACGGCGCTATCCGAAATATACTGAACTTATCACTTTCCACGTGCAGCCGTGGAGTGAACCCTCTGTCAAGCGATGTCATATGACGTTTTTTCCAACATCAATCCATGCCTTGTCCACTAAATCCTTTCTTATGTATTCTGGTAAAGTATAGTTATATAAACATGCATTTTTTCCACTTCCAGAACAAATCTAACATTACTTTCATGTTCCGACGCCATTTCTGTCAAATGTCAAACGAATAAGTATCAGACACAAATGATGCGACGCGTCACGTGCGATCAGCACTGTCGGTGTCGTGATACTGACTGGAAACTGACAGCCACCGCGTAGCGCCGTGAAATCGTACGGGGGTTACTCACGATCGGCGCGTTTGATATGCGCAAGACGATCGAGTATCTTGTAAGTATCTCCGTGAACGGAAGCACTTATCGTCTCCAGCCAGAATCTCTCGACCCATCGCCTTACAACGTTGTGGGAAGGACTGATTCATTCGTCTGTCACTCCTGGACACACTGCCTTTCCTGTATTGCCTTTGCAGAACTTCCTCTCCTTGAAAAAACCCTCAACATAGCATCCCCTAAGATGACACAGGCCCTGAGGAAAATTATTTTCCTCAGGGCCACCAGTTCAACCTTCCTTTCCTTGAAAAAACCCTCAACACAGTATCCCCTAAGATGACAAGGTGTGTGGAGCTAAGGTAAAAAAAAAAAAAACAAGCGGACCACCAGTTCACAACAGTTGAGGTTGACTTGAGGGTAGTTTTTGTACAAGTCAGCTCATGTGTGGTACTTTTTAACCAGCACCTGTTTTTCGTCTTTCATGTAATCCAGGCCTCTTCAAGACCTGAATCAACCCTAGATCACAAACCTGTGTCGAATCGACAATGCAGGATTAAAAAAACCGCGATAACTTTTGCGACCGTAATCGAGAACTCCAGTCCAATTTTTAAAATTTTTTTTAATGAATAATGACCTTCTAACTTAAATAACTGCATTTTTATTTTTATTTTTAGAGTTAGTTTTAATAGTTAAAATAATTGTCAAAGTTTTAATTTTCCAAGATCCCCCTAAGACCACCGTATGTACGGTGAATCGTGTGACGTCATCACTCCTGAAAAATTACTATAGGATTGGGCAATCAGCTGATCAAATGCCGCCATTTTGAATAGCGTTATTCGAAGCATTCTCCCTAGAAGTAGCATTACTATTTTTTTGTGCAGTAGTTTTTAAATATTTTAAATAATAGAAATAAACTAATAGAGATACCTCTATTATTGATACTGAATTATTTAGGCTTAAATATTTTTTCAATTAACACAACAACTAAATCTCTATAAACAGTATGAAATAACGAATGACATGAAATGTTGTTAATACTGATGGCTTATGTCATACCTACATAATCAAAGATTTCAATACAATGACTGGTGACGCGTGACGTCAGCACTAACCATTCAGTAATACCAACTTTGCAGTGTGTTTTGACGAGAGGTTTAAAAATGCACTTTTTAATAATTTTTTAAGAACTCTACATTTAATATTATGAAATAAAACTTATATATTCAGAATCAGCGTTTATTGGTCTATATGAACATATTTTTTTTGCCATAATATTTTTCACTGGAGTTCCTTATTCTTTCATACTCAAGCTAATCTCAATCTGCCCGTTACTTCTGCGATAGACGGTAGTGCGGATGATGGGGGGAGTCCACGAGCGCCAATTCAGCAACCATGGCTCGTCGCATCGAGGAAGGTTAGCGATAACGTGACTTTTTACTTTCGCTAGATTTTCACCAAAATTTTTATTTTATTAGTTAATTCAAGTCTTTGTTTTTGATATTTAAATAGTTTTTTTTTTCAAAATTTAGTTATAACTAATTCAAATACCAACTTTAAAAATGTAACAATTGTTGATTTTGCATGAAAACTATGATCGCATTCATAAGCCTGTTGATAAATAAATTTTATATTTTTGTTCATCTAAATATAAGAAATAATATAAATAAACACTTTTCATTAATAATAAAAAGAAATATGTACATATTTTGTTTTAATAAAACCCTTAAACCCCCTTTATTTAGTACCGTAGTCGAAACAACCAAGGTTTGTGATAAGCGTCGAAAAACAAGGTTAGTGATCTACGGTTAATAAATCCCTCCAACAAACCCCCATCTTAAGTGGAAACGTGTAAATACGTACACAAAAACACTTTCCTCTATTTCCTCTCCGTAAATTTTGGAAGTTCCCATACAAAATTTTCACCATCCACCAGCTGATTCTATTTTCGGTTATAACTTATTTATTTTTTGCAAAATGATGTTCTTATAAATTGTAATGTCTTACCAGACAATGCTTTCACATACCTATTTTTTAAAATATTAAATCTAACATAAGTAGTTCCCCAAAAGGCTCAGAGAAATAATTTTTTAATTGATTGCTGCAAAACCGGGTGGCGATATAGTTCCCATGTCTTTACACTGTACAGGTAGGTGCGCTCTCGTGCGGTGAACATAAAAAAAATAAAAAATACGACTGTCATTGTCTTTGAATGCGATGGTTCGCAACCTTTGATGTCTTGACAGGAGTGCCCTTGTTCATCAGGTGAGGTGTGTTCAGGTCTTGGTCGCGGATGCACCTGCCCATAAGCTGTGGAGGGCCAGATCGAGATAGATCGGTCTGGAGAGACCCTTTGACCTCTCCATGGGTCTCTCTCAATCCATCGCCTTGCACTGCAGCGGGAGGGATGGATTCATACATCTGTCACTCCTGGACATGCTGACCCCTATATTCCCAACCAACTTTACCTGCCCAGAACTTCATCTCCTTCCTTCCCTTAAAAAAGGTAAGGCTTTCGACTAACGATCCGGAGATCGCGGGTTTATGAATGAAAACGAGGCAAGGGATGTGTGCCAAGACCGAGTTGTTTGGCGGTCCGTCCTCTCTGCCTACCCCTACAGAGAAACGGCGCGATGGTTAGTTAGTTGTTTTCACTAACTAAATTATTTACCCCAGGGCCTCCTGTGTCGAGTCAATATTAAAAAAAGAGATTATTGAGATAATTATCAAAATAAATTAAATAAAAATTACCAAAGTCCATTCCATTTCTAATTCCACGTTTTCCGCTGATTCCTGTGGACATGTTGGCTGTATTGCCTCCTCCCATTTGCTGGTGGATACTTGTTGACTGCAGGGTCCATCTTGTTGGACTGCAGAAGTACTAGAATCAAACCTTTCAAAATACAACAGAAATACTTCAGAGAAAAATCGTAATACATATATATGTATTGTATTGATGTACAGTTGTGTATGCAGATAAGTGTAAAAGTGTACTCTATCTGCTACAATACTCAAATTACTCATAAACACCGCCAAATCTATCATAATGCACTAAAACTTGTAGTCATTTCATAGACATATGAATATTAGTAGACCAGAACATAAAGGTGAGGGGTAGACAACTACAGCGGGGCGCAGAGCGGAAAGATGACTTTGGAGATATGTGATTCGTCGATAACTCAATACGACAGTGTACAGGCATCTCGCATTATAATATCACCATTTAGTTCTTAAAACTAAATTCTGCTTTTGAATGAATAGACCTTTTTAATTGATTGCAATATTTTGTTGCCGTATTGGGACACTTTTACAAATGTTTCATAATTTACTTACCCCGTAAACATCGACGAGCAGACGCCATGTATCTCGGTGATAGTATATATTTACACATTTTCAAAACACAAACCATGTTTTTTGCGGTGTTATTTCGTAAAATATACCGATGAGCGCTCGACGCTGGCTCGCAGAAGAATGATGACGTCACATTTTTTAGATTCACGCGAAGCCATACTCAATCCCAGCCGGTTCCAAGGAACGTTTGGGGAAGGGGAAATAATACGCTTTTATCACTTAAGGCAGGTCTACTGATGTCTAACTAACTAACTAACTAACCATCACGCCGTTTCCCCGCAGGGGTAGGCAGAGAGGATGGACCGCCAAACAACTCGGTCTTGGCACACACTCTTTGCCTCACTCACATTCATACATCGTCTCATACATTCTCTTCTATTATTCTGACTTTTGGCATGGCCCGACTCAAGTATCTGATTCACTTGATCGTGCCATGTCTTCCTCAGGCACCCCCGACTTCTTCTACCATTCACATTCGCGTTGTATATTCTTCTTACACTACTTTCTTCGTTCATTCGCTCTACATGCCCAAACCATCTGAAGGTCCCTTTCTTAATCTAACTCATTATGCTTACATCAGCCTTACATTCTTTGTGGATATTCACCTTTCTCACACAATCATACATTGTTTTACCACACATACGTCTCAGGGATCTCATTTCAACAGCATTCAGTTTACTTTCATCCTTCCTCTGCCAGTTTCATGCCTCACTGCCATACATCAGGGTAGGTACCAGGACTCCATTATGGACTGCTAGCTTTGCCTCTTTTGACAGTTTTTTATTAGCGCCAACGGCATTCAGTCCACCATTAATGGAGTTACCGGCATTCACCCTTCTTTAAATATCTCTATCAGTCTTCCCATCTCTCGTAAACATACTACCCAGATGCACAAACTCATCCACCTGCTCCAAGTATTCATCATTCACAACTATGTTGCATACTGTTTTCGTACTCTCTCTCTAATGCCTATGAGCGAATTAAACAAAGTGTTGCTGTTTTCTGGGTTACTAGTAGGATATTTCAAAATTTGGTACTAGTGTACCGGACCGTTAGGCCTATATCATACTAGCTGGTATTTCATAGCATATTAGCTGGTACCCGACATGCGTTGAATGCCATTCAAAGAAATCGGTTGTTTCTCCCTGCATGTCCTTTCCCATGATTTCCCAAATTTTATAATGCCAGAGCTCATCATTATACATAGAAACCTTCACCAAAATTTCATCGCAATCGGATGAACAGTATGGTAGTACATAAAATATGAACAAACAAATACTGATTTATATTTATATTATAAGATTTAATATGTAAAACCATAGACATCCAAATGGATAGACGAGAAGATACAGATGAGGGGTAAAACCAAACTATTGAGGGCGAAGAGGGGAAAGATGACTGTGATTCGTTAAAAAATCAATCTGACAGTATAAAGGCATCTCGCATTATAATATCACCATTTTAGTTCTTCAAAGCGAAATCTGTTTTTGAATGAATAGACCTTTTTACATGGGAGCGCGAATTGCCCGCCACGTTATTAACATATTTGGATAGTCCAAATGCGGCAAAGCAAAGTTCGCCCTTTTTCACAGAGGAATATTTTGTTGCCGTATTTAGTTAAGACACTTTAACAAATGTTTCATAATTTACTTACCCCTTGTAACCAGCGACGAGCTCACTGGAGGAACGCCCACATTCGCTATATCCACATATATTAGGGTATAATGTAGAGCACAAGCTCTGAGTTTTGTTCGTAAAATGTATGATGCGATCTTGGCGCTGGTCAGGATAAGAATGATGACGTAACATTTTTTAGATTCAAGCGAGGCTCTTGTAAGCCTAGCCGGCTCCATGGAACTGTTATGGGGAGGGGGAAATAATACGCTTCAATCACTTAGGGCAGGTCCAGATATATTCATATATCCATGTGTAAAACACAAACACATGTAAATAATGTTTGATTTTATGATGAGCATTTGAATATTGCTTTCCTCATTATCTCACTACTTAGATGTCTGCCTAATCAACTGTAAAATCGATATAAATAACATTTTTTTCCTATGCAAAAAAGTAGAGTTCGCCAAAGTGAAAAGTGAGAAAAAGGTTTGCAGCGCAGTCCACAGAGGGATTTTTCTGCACAGGATCTCAATGTTTGTATTTAACTGAACCGCATACAAATAGGGTTCCACAGCAATGCTCAAAATTTGTGAGGTGGGTAAATTATAACACATTTATAAAAGTGTCTAAACTAAATAATGTAACAGAATATTCAATTTTGGAAACAAACCGGTGTTGTTTTTGTGTGAATGTATATCTGCGCCCCCCCAAAGGAAACATACAATCATTTTCATACATCTCCCTCACATGTATAAAGAAAATGAAACGCAAGAAAAATTAAATAAAAAGATTTTGTATGTCTCATATTTTTAGTGTGTAAGAAAGAGCTACAGCATTATAATGATAAGGAAAGTATATTTTTTGCTGTCACGGTCTACGACGTTATATAAATAGACTCGCCATAGTCTCACATACTCGCAAAATAATGTGGCAAGTAAGCAACACTCTTTTGTACAGTAATTTCTTAATTCAAAAGTTATTCATGTATTAAAAAGATATGCTACATCCACACCGAAGCCAAACTTCCAACTCAAACTTCCAACGCAAGAACTACCCTTCTACACAATCGTCCGAAAGTTTGAAGTTGGAAGTTGGCCTCAGGGTGGCTGTACCATAAGACAATCAAAGAATGTGTGTTTTTTCTCTAATGACGCACAAAATTGTCGGACGGGGAACATGAAAATTAATTGTTTTGCTTATAATAATAAGTAATTTGTGCGTACATATAAATGAAATGTTATTTCTTCACTTTTACTACACTGTTTGCCGTGTTTTGAAACATTTTCTCATCACACAGGAGGGCATTTTGGCGCTTTTTAAATGCTATTTTCCTACGGTAAGACACGACCTTACTCGACGAGTGACAGTTTAGAACTAAAGTACTAGAAATCGAGTACAGTTTAATTGTCTTGCTTTTGTCTTCCCACTTTGAGATATCTACCCCGCGTCTACAGTATATAACGTCTTTGGTCACGGTACCGTAACCTTGGTCACGATAATAATAAAAGCGTTCATAGAATTTTTTTTTAATCCGTATTAATTTTTTGATGATTTTGTATTCTTTTAAATTATATTTATGATAATGATTTATAATAAAGACCCTAAATTTAAGAATAAAAGTAGATTTAAGTACGACTATCCGGCAGTTTAGCGGGACTTAATTGTAATCATGTAACATTAATAAATAAAAACTTACGGATTTTCCAGTCCCGAAGAACCTATTGCTGCTTCAACTTTCAGCAGAAGTGGGTCTTCATCAATAGGTTCTCCTCCAGTTTCAGCCAATTGACAACGAATTCTTGTTCTCTGAGTTCGCGCATCTCTCTTCAGGTTGTCCCAGGCTTTTTTCAAAGCTACGAGTGACCTAAAATTATATAAAAAATGTACTGATATTGCATCAATTTGGGAGGTGGGCATAGACATCCAAATTTAATAGATGAGAAGATACAGATGAGGGGTAAAACCAAACTATGGGGGGCGAAGAGGGGAAAGATGACTGTGATTCGTTAAAAAAATCAATCTGACAGTATATAGGCATCTCGCATTATAATATCACCATTTAGTTCTTAAAAGCAAAATCTGCTTTTGAATGAATAGACCTTTGGTAAATTTTGACAACGGTTAATACGCACTTTTTTTTGAAAAAATCTTTTGATTCACCTTAATTAAATTAAAAGACAACTATTTGCATTGGGGGAAGTGGAAAATATTTTTGTGTAACATGGTTTGTGATACAAAAGAAAGTGCCCCTTTATAACGCCTACTCGCGTCAAGGCAAGAAAAACATCCCAGTTTTCAAGTAGTTTAGCGGCTATGCTAGGTTTGTGTAACATGGTTTGTGATTCTGGCGTACAATCTCACAAGACGAAAGCTAATTTTAATTTTACGCAATGAAATTTAGAATGAAATATTTTCCACTTCCCCCAATGCAAATAGTTGCCTTTTAATGTAATTAAGGTGAATCAAAAGGTTTTTTCAAAAAAAAGTGCATATTAACCGTTGCCAGCGATCCCCAAAAATTAATAGACCTTTTTACATGGGAGCGCAAATTGCTCGCCACGTTATTAACATATTTGCGAAGTCCAAATGCGGCAAAGTAAAGTTCGCCGATTTTTACAGAGGAATATTTTGTTGCCGTATTTAGTTAAGACACTTTTACAAATGTTTCACAATTTACTTACCCCTGTAACTAGCGACGAGCTCACTGGAGCACCGCCCACATTCGCTATGTCCACATTATTTTAGTGTATAGCATGTATAGCACAAGCTCTCATTTTGCCGTGTTATTTCGTAAAATGTACGATGTGAGCTCGGCGCTGGACAGGAGAAGATGACAATGACGTCACATTTTTTAGATTCAAGCGAGGCTCTCGTAAGCCCAGCCGGCTCCATGGAACCGGTATGGGGAGGGGGAAATAATACGCTTTTATCACTTAGGGCAGGTCCAGATATATTCATATGTCCATGGAGGTGGGTATGTATAGTACTGCTCTTTCTTACACATTAAATAATAGTGAGGCAAAAGGTGAGACACACAAAATATTTGTGACTGTTTCCTCGAAAGTACTACTTTTCCTTTTTTCTTGCTTTTCATTTTCTTTATACATGTGAGGAAGATGTATGATCATGATTAATGTATGTTTTCTTTGGAGGGGTGCATACATACATTCACCGTTTGTCTTATTTTCGACTGTTGTTATTTAATGTGTAAGAAAGATCTGCCGCATTATATATTTAAGAACAAAAGCAAAACCATCAGTGCATTGACATTTTACATTTTTCAACTTTTGGAATTCAATCACACTTCAATATTATCCTTGTAACTATATTCCATACTTTCAAAATTATCGTCACGGCTAGTAGTTTTGTAGTGGTCTATGGAGACACCTCGGGAACCATTTATTGGATAAGCAACACCCCTGCATTGGTCACCCCAGATGTTCGCTACGTTTGGAGATTTATCAGGGTTGCCTTGGTTCATGGGGTGATGTTTGTCCAGGTCTTGGCGTCGGAAGCGCTTGCGCTGAGACTGGTTGAGGAAGACCTTTTGACCTTTCCAGCCGAACTCTCTCGGCCAGTCTCTTTGCACTGCAGTGGGAGGGCGGATTCATGCGTCGTCACTCTTGGACACATTGACTCCCGGATTCCTACCCTATCCCAACCTTTTTGAAGACCCTCCACCCAACATCCCCAAAGATGACATATCCCCTAAGGGAAGTTTTCCTCAGGGCCTCCTATGTGGAGCTAATATTGAAAAAATAAAAATCACGAGACATCATTTATTTTTATTTTTATGTTAACACTGTGCATGGGTCCTAACTGTTCCCAACCGGAGCCAGTGAGACTAACATTTCCAATTAGGGTATGTTGTAAGTCTGAAGGTTGTAAGGAGGGGAAGGAGATGGGGAAGAGGAAGGTGGGGAAGTTCCTGGCTATTCATATCTGATTACCAAACATATCTAAAGCCATTTCAAACAACATTTCAAATCTGAATGGTGGTCTCACACTAGGGCGATACTGAAAGTATCGCCCACTCTTATTGGAATTGTTAACAAGAAGTTTCATTTGTAGAACTCCACTTTAATTTTTAATATTTATTTTGTGTGTATTCAACATAAATATTAAGTAAGTATCTAATTCATAAAAAACAGTTTATCTATGATCTGCTGTATATTTTTTATTGCGAGTGACAGATGTTTCACTGTTTCAGGTTTGACAGTTTGATAATGCCTTTAGAAGGCGAAACGGCTGTCACGCGTAATAATAATTACACAGCAGAACTTGTTTATAAATAAACTGTTTCTTGTAAATTAAATAGGTAAAAAAAGACTTAAATTAATTAAGTACTACAATAAACAATTATTTATATGCACAATTATGTAATTGTGTTCTTATTTTGGGTTATTTAAATAATTTGTGCATATTTAGATTGAAACGAATCTTTCGAAAACGTCAAACTATACTAAAAAAATTAAATGGCGGCACAAGGTGGTTTCATAAGGGAAATTTTGAACTTTGATGGAATAAAAATGTAAATCCAATGCATTTTTTACTATCTCTCCCGATGTAAATGGTTATTTCTTGTAGTTATTACGTTAAAACAAACGGCCATTGTTTCCAATCCTACTGATCAACCGTTGAGCCCACATTTTGGCTCAACACTCCACAAATACGCTCTTCCCGGCGCATCTCTTCGACCAACAGGCAAATCGAGCGTTATTCAAGAAATAATTTTGCTGATCGGAGGCTCAGATTGATCGATCGAAAGTTGAGAGCAACGTCCGGAATCCGTGCTTTTAGTAAATTAATTGCCTCAAAATTACCAGCGTGTTAATTACACTTGAATTTAAGGATGACAGCATATTATGCAGGATGAAATATAACTTACCTTTGATACGAACAGCTGCTGTTCATATTTAACAAAACATTTCTCCAGGCGGCTTCTTTTGATTTTGCCGTCACGTTGTAGTTGGAACCAGGTTTTGGTTTAGTTATGAGTACTGGAGATGATGTAATTAGATCGACAAGCTTTGTTTTCTCGCTCTCAGTAAAGTTCTTGCTACGTTTTGGTCTATATTTGTGGTCCATGTTTGCTTCGTCTGAACGCACAGAGGAGAAACGTCAAATTTCCGAACGTACTACGCGGCAATAGTAAGTTAACGCTTTATTTTTATTATGTTTACATACGCTTGTTTAAAAAATAGAGAACGTTTGTTTTTGTATTAGAATATATAACAGAAATTATGTTTATTCATAATAAATATAACATTAGCTCGACTACATTTATTACACGTTAAAAGTTTTTACTTTGATGTCATTGCTGGGAAACTCAAGTTGATCGCGATAAAAATGGTTGTTTATCTATGGTTGGAAACAAGCAAAAAAGCTTGGCTGATCGTTGCCTCAAATTGATCGATATGAAAGTTGAATAACTGCCGTAATGCCACAACTCCCTAAATGCTTTATATTCGTATATTTAGGTATTACTTATTTTTATATTATTGCACAGCTTATGAAATCAGTTTGATAACTAGAGATGCTTAATTTGTTACGTCACTTTCGGGACGGTAAAACAGTAATCTGCAATACCGACAGAAATTCGACCATCTGTCACCTGGTTACTAGTGTAGTGAGTGTGAGTGGTATATTTATGCTGGCGGACAAGCAGCCAGTATGCCGCCAGTTGACCCAATTCTATTAGCATCGCACATCATCAGAAGATCAAAATGAGACGCGCCAATGCGAAGATTTGCAGCAAGGAAGACAAACAACTATTTGAAAGTCTTCCTATATCGTGGGACTACAAAAAGCGAACTATGGAGATAGGAATGTGCGGAGTAGTGAACTTGCGACAGCTGCGTAAATCGACTGCAAAATTCATAACTTAAATGCGCAGTTTTGCAACAATTAAAAAAGTTGAAAAGAAAACTTGCAATGGAATGGACGAAATGTATAATTCTACATGGGGATATTTATTACACTTTAAAGTTTCTGGACTTGTGTCTCGGTACGAGAAACGACTGACACTTCGGTAAGAACATTTTTTTTTTATTCATAAAGTTTTCATATTTAGGAAGTGTTGGAATGTAAATATATATTTATATTATTATTATTTTAATATATATTTAGAGAGAAATTGATGAGATGCATTTGCAATCAGGGTATCATCAAATAGGGAGGGAGTTGGAATATTTGATGCTGTCAACACTGATAGTTCCGGAACAATCTTCTTTTGTTATTTTTTCTTCTGTTTGAAATTGAGTCAACTAGTGTATTGTTTACCTGACAATAAAATACATCTGTACCTTGCAATTGAGTCTATTTAATTACAAACTAACAGGTTATGGGCCACATCATGCTTAAAGACACTGTGTTGTGATCAATGACTTTAAGTATTAAATTGTGATTAACATTTGAATCGAACAATGTCGTTCCAACTCCCTATTGAAAAGCTGAGGGGCCGTGAGAACTATGACATCTGAAAGTTCGCTGCTCAAGCATATTTAGAAGACCAGGATTTATGGGAATGTGTCGAAGGTACGGAATCAGACCAGAAAAAGGTTAAAAAATGTCGTTTCAAGATTGTTTTGTTGATTGAACCAGTTAACTATGTTCATGTCCAGTCTGCTACAACCGCGAAAGAAGCCTGGGACAATCTTGCTGCTGCTTACGACGATAAAGGTCTTACACGGCGCGTAGGGCTAGTAAGGACTCTTATCACAACAAAGTTAGAAAACTGTAAATCTGTTGAAGATTACGTCGATAAAATTACTACCACTGCCCTGAAATTGACTAATATTGGTTTAAAAGTTGATGATGAATGGATAGGTACAATTCTTCTTGCCGGGCTTCCAGAAAAATACACCCCCATGATTATGGGCATAGAGAGCTCTGGAATAAAAGTGACTGGGGATGCAATAAAGACAAAATTGCTACAAGATGTTTCGCATAATAATTCAACATTAGAAAATCATTGCTATGTACGGATCTGGCTCGCCCAGATGGGGAAAATACAGTGTTTCTGGATCGGGTAGTCGCAGTTCCAGAGGGGCGGCAGAAAACAGTTCATCCAGAAACAAATCGGAGGAAATAATTACTCCCAACTCTGCAGATCATAAAAGGGGACCCCGCTGTTACCGATGCAACAGAAATGGTCATATAGCCCGAAACTGTGAGGTGATATTTGATACAAAAAACTGTGGAAACAAACAAAGTTCAATGTACACTGCTTTTTCTGTGACTTCTAAATCAGCTGACGAATGGTTTCTTGACTCAGGGGCTTCTGCACATTTAAAAATGACTGATAATAATTTATTAAATAAAATCAAAAAATCTTCCCAGTTAGGTATGACTACTGCCAATGGTGATCAAATGATCAGCAACACAGTTGGAAACCTGCAATTAATCACATCTTGTGGAGAAACAATAAATGTAAGTGATGTGTTTTATGTTCCACAAGTGAAAGTAAATTTGCTAACTGTTAGTAAAATTGTTAGCAAAGGTAATTCTGTGGTTTTTAATTCAACTGGAGCAAAAATTTTAAATCGTAACAATCAAATAATTGGAACAGCATCACTAGTGAATAATTTATTTAAATTGAATGTGCAAAGCAATGTTGGCTTCGCTGTTCAAACAAAAGCTAATGATAGCACTCTTTGGCACAGAAGGATGGCCCACCTAAATTATGACAGTTTAAATAAATTGAAAAAGGATTAGTTCATGGAATTCAGTTTTCCTCGTGTAACCCACCAGATGTGTGTGAAGTTTGTGTGAAAGGGAAGGGCCACAGGTTGCCTTTCCAATTGAGCAACTCTAGAGCTGCAAGACTACTTGAAGTGATCCACTCAGATCTTGTAGGACCAATGCAGACAAATTCATTATCTGGCTCTAGATATATTCTCACTTTTTTTGATGATTTCAGTAGAAAATCCTTTGTTTATTTTCTTGTGACAAAAGATCAGGTGGCAGAGTGTTTTGAAACATTTAAAAAACACGTTGAAACGCAAACTGAAAGAGAATCAAGACTCTTCGTACTGATAATGGAGGTGAATTTTGCAACAAGCGATTAGACAAAATCCTGCGTGATTGTGGTATTGAACACCAAACCACGGTTCCATATACACCAGAATGGTCGGGCGGAAAGACTGAATAGATCAATCCTGGAGCGTGCCAGGTGTCTTTTGATTGAAGCTAACCTCCCAAATATTTTTTGGGCTGAATCAGTCTTCACTACAGTCTACTTGATGAATCGTTCGCCCAGCAAAAATGTGGATAAAACTCCCGAGGAAATGTGGTCAGGAAGAAAACCTACTGTAAAACATGTAAGGGTATTTGGCTGCAAAGCCTATGCACACATTCCGGATGCACACCGAAAAAAGTTAGACCCTAAATCAAAACCATGCATTATGATGGGATATAGTCTTCTGTCCAAGGCTTATCATTTGTATGACCCTAACAATAATTGTATTTTTGCATCAAGAGATGTTATTTTCTCTGAGAATGAGGAAGGAGTTTCACTCCTCACAGGGAAACAGGATAATTCAAGAGGATCTTTCTTTCCCGCAGCGGAAGATGAATGTTCCTCAATAAATGAAGATACTGTATCTAAGGACTCACCCGAAAAAGTTGGCTCAGTGGATTCAGAGGACATTGCGGATATACAGGAAACTGAAAACTTCCTAAATCGGGACGTTGCAGACTTACAGTCCGGTCTAAGAAGGCAGGACAGGATTAGGAATCTTCCCAAAATATGATGATTTTGTAGTTTATACTTGTGTTAGTGATGAACCCTCAGATCCCTTGACCATTGAGGAGGCAATGGAGCGATCAGATAAACAACTTTGGATTGAAGCAATTGACCGTGAAATGGATAACAACACATGGGAACTGGTCGATCTTCCATCTGACCTTTAAACAGCAAATGGGTTTTTCGTACAAAGAGAGATGCAAATGGGGATATAGTCCAACGTAAGGCTCGTCTTGTAGTGAAAGGTTGTGCTCAAAGAAAGGGTTTTGATTTCGAAGAAACCTTCTCACATGTAGTCCGATACAGCTCCATTCGATACTTAATGGCATTAGCGGCTGAACTTGATTTGGACATAGATCAGATGGACGCTGTTTCAGCATTTCTCCAGGGCGATCTTCAGGAGGAAATCTACATGTACCAACCAACAGGATACCAAAAGTCTGATAAAGTTTGTCGCCTAAGGAAAAGCCTATATGGATTAAAACAAGCAAGCCGTGTTTGGAACATAAAATTGGACGCATGCCTGAAGAATATTGGGTTTCAACAGTCAAGATATGATCCATGTGTGTATGTGATAAATGAAAATGCGACTGTGTTGATCATTGCTGTTTGGGTGGATGATCTTCTTATTTTTTCTAGCGACAAATCACAAATATATGCGGTTAGTTATGTGAGTCGTTTCAATAACAATCCAGGTCAAGCGCACTGGGCTGCAGTCAAACGAATCATGCGTTACTTAAAGGGTACTGCAGATTGGAAGCTGGAGTTTGATGGATGCACACCCTCTTCAATTGTTGGTTTCTGTGATGCTGATTGGGCCAGTGATTGTGACAAAAGGCGATCTGTGACAGGCTACATTTTTACTAAATGTAAAGGAGCTGTTTCTTGGGGGACAAAAAAAACAACCAACTGTGGCGCTATTGACAACCGAAGCAGAGTACATGTCCATGTCTGCTGCGACACAGGAGGCATTGTGGTTAAGAGGTCTGGCTCAGGAAATCGACAGTGCAGTATATGACACTCCTACAGTTATCCATGTGGACAATCAGGGAGCGGCAAATCTAGCCGTGAATGGGTGTTACCAAGCCAGAACCAAACATATAGATGTGCGACATCACTTCCTTCGTGAGAAAATCCAGTGCCAACTAATTGAATTCAAATACATCCCTACAAATAAAATGGTAGCCGACTCTCTCACCAAAGCTTTGGATAGAGAGAAATTTATGAGATGCATTTGCAATCAGGGTATCATCAAATAGGGAGGGTGTTGGAATATTTGATGCTGTCAACACTGATAGTTCCGGAACAATCTTCTTTTGTTATTTTTTCTTCTGTTTGAAATTGAGTCAACTAGTGTATTGTTTACCTGACAATAAAATACATCTGTACCTTGCAATTGAGTCTATTTAATTACAAACTAACAGGAAGAAGGTTGATTCAAGTTTCGAAATAGGGATTTTATCAATAACCATAATCACAAAGCACTTTTTTAGGGTGAATTGCCTTAAACAACGAAAAAATATAACAATTTGGCAAGCGGATATGAAAAACTAATAAAAGTTTATTTTTTAGCAACAAAACACTGTCACTGTGAGGATCTAATCGAGACTTTGGAAATGCTTGATCATAGTCATCTTCGGCAGACATCAGAACAGCAAAAACAAGGCAGCAAAAAAGAAAAAAGAGGCGGATGTGAAAATGTGGAAACATCCTAGAATCCACAAGAGATGGCAACGAGATATTAAGTTTCGGAGGAAGATTTAGAAAGCGATGTTTCAATTTCCCAACTTCCTCTTTCACATTTATCATACATACCATGAACTTCTGCGATTTGAATTTAGTACTAGGACTAGAAAACTAGGGAGAACTTTACTGCCGATATAATGCAACTCCTTAAGGAAGTTAAAGGATAAGTTTAAGGAAGTTGGTATTTCAGAAAACAACACGTGATAACAAATTTTCATTTAATCTATTTCTTTTTTATTTCATATTTTATTCCACATCTATCAGTTGATTCTGTTCAATATCCAATTTAATGTTACTGTGCTTATAACTCCACTTTATAAGATTTTCCCTGGAAAAAGATACTTTATATAATGCTTGTTATTTTATTATTTATCTAATAAATTTTAAAAAGTTCAACACGATGAAATATTCATTTTTATATTTTAAAATATACTTTAATTCTAGGAACATCTGCGTAAGAATATTTAATTAGGAATCATTCCACAAAATTCAGGAAAAAACAATAAAATAAGACGAATAATTTAACTTTTTGAAGATAAATTCTTCTGAAAAGTTTACACTTTGTGATGGCATTATTTTTTTATTAAAAGACAAATAACTTTGTTTGCATTACTTTATTTTATATACAATCTTCATGTTTCGTGAACAATGTTCACATCATCAGGAATAAATGTACACTAAAGTTACAAATTAAATACAGTAGTGGGGGGGGGGTAAGAGTGGGGGAAGTTTATTGGAAATAGGGATTACAATATCATTAACATGGAAAGACTGGTTAAGTGAGAAAATATTCAAGAGGATTCATATGTTTTTTTGCTTACTAATTATATCTGCTTTGGTATTGACATTTTTCATTATTTCTAAGATTTCAAAACCATTTTTTGCGATGCCTTATAACCCGTATTTTAAGTACTAAGTTTGTGTCAAATGTATGATCATTTTTTAATAAATGATCTACGAACTCAGATTCGCTATTACTATTTAAAGCCCTAAGATGTTCTTTACTCTTAGGGAACGTACCCATACTACGTGACCAACTTTTTGCAATTTTTAAGCCCCCCCCCCCCCCCCCCCCCCCCCCCGCCCCCCCCCCCCCGGTGACTAAAAACCTAAGCCCTCCGTCGCTCATTTGTACCAAGCGTGGTATTTTGAAAACCCCTCCCCCCTGAACGCGTCACGTAGTATGGGTACGTTCCCTTACCTCAAATTTTCTGTTAGTTTTACCTTTGTAAAAGCCATTATAATCCTTACAATTGAGTTTATAAAACCTGATTTTTTTTTGGTTTTAATGTCGCTTTTGTTTTTGTTGTTTAGCATGTATTTCTGAAAATTGATTACGCTTTTAATACTGAAATGTGAAAATAGATGATAACAATAAGAACATGAAAATAGCTTTTTTTTTAATTTGCATACTTCTTTTTTGACTTCTCTGAACATGAATAATTACGGTAGGATTAGAGAATAGTTTTATTTAGCATGAGTACGAATATGTTTTATTAAATTTGACTTCGCTGAACACGAGTAGTCACAGTAGGAACATGAGAATGGTTTTTCTTTGGTGTGAGTACGATTGTGTGTTATTAAGCTTGACTTCCTCGAACATGAATAGGGGCAGTACGAACATGCGAATGGTTTATCTTTAGTATGAGTACTAATATGTGCAATTAAATTTGCCTTTTGTGAACATAAATAGCTACAAAAGGAGCATGAGAAGGGCTTTTCTTTAGTATGAGTACGAGTGTGTGTTATTAAGCTATACTTTGTTGCACATGAATAATCACAGGAAGAACATGCGAACGGTTTTTCTTTAGTGTGCGTACGAATGTGTTGAATTAAGTACTGATTTAGTGAACATGAATAGTTACAGTAGGAGCATGCGAATGGTTTTTCTTTAGTATGAATACGAATATGTTTTATTAAGCTACACTTAAGTGCACACATAAAATTACAGTAGGTGCATGAAAATGGCTTTTCCTTAGTGTGAGTACGAATGTGTTTTATTAAGTTTGAATTCTCTGAAAACGTGTTATTACAGTAAGAACATGAGAATGGTTTTTCTTTAGTGTGAGTACGAATGTGTGCCATTAAGTGTGACTTCCGTGAACATGAAAAGGGGCAGTAAGAACATGAAAATGGTTTTTCTTTAGTATGAGTACGAATGTGTCGAGTTAAGTTAGTTTTGAGTGAACATGAGTAGCTACAGTACGAACATGAGAATGGTTTTTCGGTAGTATTAGTATGAATGTGTTGGACTAAGTACTGTTTTTGTCGAACAACATTTATGTTCTTAATTTTCACTGCTGCACCTAGAAGAAAAAAAACATTCTTTTATTATAAGAATATAAATTTTACACAATGAAAATTTGTGCCAAGCAAGAGTTACGTGGAAGAATATTTTATCTTACAACAATAATTAAAATGTTTAATAAGTAAGCATTACAACAGTTTAACAAATCATGCATATTGTAACTACGCGCACAAACTATGCTACAATTTTACAGTTACAATAAAGTTTCGGTTAGGCGAGTTCGTGATTTAAAAAAATATGTCAAGGAAATTTGGTTTTACCCGCCGTTTGCAGAATTCTTTCAGAGTGCTCCAAGCTTTCTTTTTTAACGTCTGTGTGATTAATATCTCCATAGGACATCCCACCCCCGTCTTTCTCTTGGTTCACTGGTTCTAACTTGATGGTGACTCTCTCTAGAATAGAATGCTCCATCGTGTCTAGAGCGTAGTTCACCTGGAAATCGAGAGTTTTCATCATGTCTTCACTTGAAATGAGTTTAGTTTCATATATGGGCAGTGAGGCCGACACCATTAAACAAACTTCCTGGCAGAGGTATTATAATTCATTGAAAAGGCTGGCTCATGCAGATGCCACTTCAAACCATGTTCCATTTATGTGTTGGTAGGAATGTCCGCAGATCCGCAGCGGTACGAAGATTGTGAACTTGTCTCGATTATCCCTTTGTAACGGGATGCGACAGTTAAATTACTTATGTATTTGTGAAGACTTATGCTTTAATCGTTCTTTTTTACAATTAAATTGATAAATTTTAATACTTATATCAAAAGGTAAAACGTTTTAGCTGGGTGCTGAGCCGCTTTGTATAGGGCTGCTTTAAATATGCCGAGATATTATATAATGGTCAGCACTTGTAGTATCTGGTGGCGCTTCCCTCCTCAGCCATACAATCTGTGAAATAGATCAGTGAGTACAGGCTTTCAATGCCGTAGAACGCCCAATATAAATAATTGTAGAAGCCTAATGTGGAATCAACTTCAACTTTCATTCAATTCGATAAATACAACCTTAAATCTGGGGGTTAATGCCAGAAGTGCCTATGCGGTTTTGGTAATTTGATTTAGGTACCAGGATGTAGGTACTCTAAAACCTCTCTTATTTGAATGTTCTGAATACCTGTCAGGTGCTGTAGATTGGTGAAATTGAGGCCTATCTAACGTAGAAGACAAAATTTTGATTCAGCATTTTTTAGAAATTTTTAAGAAGTCAATAATAAGATTTTAACCCGGGCGATTCATAAATTTGACATAAGCACTTTTAACATTAGGCCTCAGAAATATAGAATAGAACCAGAATGGCTATAGTTGGTACGCACGTGTTACCTACCCCGTAATGCCCCCGACCCGAAACGTAACTGAACGTACTACGCATCCGACACTACATCTACAATCTAACCATGTTAACAAACAAACCAATAACACTATCAGCTATCGTGGACCTCGGACATGGAACTACCTGCACACGACTCCAGCAACGAGAGCATCTATAAAAGAGACCCGTAATACGCGACAAGCGGCTTATCTTCAATCTAAAGAGACTACTTGTCTCTACTTTATTGTTAAATTCTCCAATATAAAATGTAATTTACTCACATAAAATATTATTTGTTTTGTAAATATTATATAAGTTCGTCGATTATTCACTTTACGTATCTGGTGTATAAAGAAAATCGGTAAATTTTCAAGAAAATCATAAAAAGTTAAGTCACGCAAACGGCGCACGGTACAGTAATGCCAATGATTAACTCTATAACATGGGTCGCAAATTCGACCTTGTTATATTTTTAGAGTTTTATAGCAACTAGGACTGCCTCTTGAACCTAAAATCTACGCAGTACTAGGGTAAAGCCCATGTAAGCAATGCAGGCAACTCATTACGATATCTGCACTATTTACAATACAATGTAAATAGATGCTTAATACTTGTAACGAAATCCTTCACTCCTCATGCAACGTCGGTCGGCGCTGTCCAAATCGGCGTAGGACGTGTGACCGGCTAACAGGTTAATTGACATAGATTATGTTTGTTTTGACGTTTGGCGTACCTATATAATATTTATTGTTCTTTTGTTGTTAAAATGACAGATGAACAAACTAATAGATTTAGTACGTCGTTACCACCACATTCAAGTTTACGTCGCGTGCGTAGAGAAAAAGTGTGCACACATCTTCATATTCAGATTAGGGTACCTAGTTAGTAGTTAGTACTTACGGCCAGTTACACGAGCGTTGACGCGATCGAGAATGTGCGTGTGAACAAATTTAATTTATTTTTACACTCAGTATGCTCCTTAAATTAAAATATTCTTATGTATGTAGGTAGTTGATCTTATCTACACTATCCCTTTTGCAAAAATTGATATTATCATCAAAAGTATTGGAAGTAGTCTGCATTCTAGGTGATGGATTCTAGGATGATTTTCTAGGTTACGAATCGTAGGGTTGGACCATGGTTGATCTCATAAATATACTAATTACTAATCCCGTTGGACTTTGTTGAAAGGGTAGGTATAATCCTGTGTTGCCAGGGTATAAAACATCCTCTTTATTATTATTATCATGTCATTTTAGTACCTAACTGGCAACAAATAACTAACTAGCCAACAATCCGTTTCTCCCCACCTAATAGCGCCGTTTACACGCACACTTCGGAGCGACCGAGTCCCGCGCCACTTCAGGCCGCCGCGCAGAAAAGTCTCACAGTGAACTGCGCTGTAAGCCTATCGGTCTTTACTTTTCTGCGCGGCGGCCTGAAGTGGCGCGGGACTCAGTCGCTCCGAAGTGTGCGAGTAAACGGCGCTATTGGAACTTAACCGAGGTTGATGCAGCATGTAGACTAGTTAGTGCAACAAATAGATGTAGCCTAGAAACTAGACGTTATGCAAATCTTGCGATACTTAGTTTGTAAAAAAATCATAACTTTATTGACAGCCCCTTCCTTTTGGAATGCTGTAGCATTCTCAAGGTGGGGCAATAGTTATCACCCTTTTGGAAAACGGAAATGGGTACCGCCGCCCCGGGAACCTTTATTGGATAACCAACACCTCTGCCATAGGTCACCCCAAGTGGTTCGCTAAGTTTGGTGATTTAGCAGGGGTGCCCGGGTTCATGGGGGTGAGGTTTGTTTAGGTCTTGGAGGCGGATGACCAGGACACACTGAACCCCAGATTCCCACCCACCCCTTAAACCCTTTTCCTTCCGAGAACCCTCCTCTCCTTCCTTTCCTCAAAAAAACTCATCCACACAGCATTCTCAAAGATGACATAGGCCCTGATGAAAATTATTTTCCTCGGGGCCTCCTGTGTGGAGCTCAAGTAAAAAAAAAAAAAAATGGCGCCAAATGTCAATTCGGTTTTAACAGTTGTGAAGTAAACAAACGCAAAATACAAATCGACAATCCATGAATCGGTTTACTCCGCAAGAACGCGGAATAAGTGTTTCCATTTTTTGCGCAACAATTTGTCGGTGAATTTCGTTGCAGATTTCCTGGCCGTCCGACACCAACTTAACAAATACTGCGGCTTTTGACCACTCGCCTTGAAGAGATTGTTAAATTTGAATTTGAAATGTTCCCAAGGCTGGCCGGTCCCGGAGCAGCCGTTCTGCTGAGAATATCGCTGCTGTTGCCCAAGATGCCGAAGATGACAGGCGCGGATCCAGCTCTCGAAAAAGGTTGTAGGCACAGCCAACCGAAAATCGGCAAAGTGCGAGACGGAATTCAAACTCGCTCATGAACAATCATGACTCCTGAACGACTTTTGAATTTGATTATTGCCGTTTTTCCGCGCATCAGGACTTTTGCCTTAGGAATGGAAATAATCATTGGAGGAATTCAGACCTGATTTCGTCCAATTAAATGGTCATACAGTTTCGATTAAATTCCAAACCAATTTCAACCAATAAATTATTATTTTTTCTCTTTTTTCTAGTAGCCAGTAATAAAGCCAATATAGGGACACTACGCTGGGTAAATAGGTATCTCGAAGCTGTCTCAGGAGTCGTAAGTATGACCAGCAAGTGAGATGCACCAGGCTAGACCAGTGGTGTAGCGAGGGGCGGGGGGGGGGGACCGCCCCGAGTGCCACCCAAAGGCGGGTGCCACTCGACCAAGATATTGCATACATATGAACACGGTCTCTTATTTATATTTTCGAAACTCTATGGCTTCCCGTGGAGTGCCCCGCATTTTGTGTCGCGGAATAGCCTATATTCTGAAATTCTCTAGCCACCCCCCCGATGATGAAGTCGAAATTAGCGTTCTGAATTTCTCATGTCAACTTTCATAGAGAGGGGGGGGGGACACTACGCCCCTGGGGGGTGTCATCCGCCCCGGGTGCCACCCATGCTAGCTACGCCACTGGGCGAGACTAAATTCGGCTACCAATACTATTACAACTACTGAACCGATTTTGAATTATCTTCATCTTCAAAGGATCGGTATGAGGTATTACATATATCACAGAACAGAAAAAGACAACAACATTCCATCCAATTAAAAATAAAACGAAAATCGAAATTTTCAGTCGAGATATGTAGCATAAAATGCCCCATAAATATGTACCTAATAATTTAATTAATGGGTTATTATTAAATTAGATGCATAGCTTCGAGGCCTCCGAGAGTAGGCCAGCGCAGCTTTGCCAAAAAAATGCGAACGAAATTTGGAAAACAGCAAAAAAAAAAAAAAAAAATTTAAACATATAAATGATATTATACGAGAGTTCAAGGTGACGGCCAGGAAGAAAAAAGCGACAACGCTTTTCGTTATTATACACATAAACTAAACCTAGACTTTTCATAAAGAACTGGTCATAAGTAAGTATTATATATTTAGTATTATAAAACATCACCCACGCCAGCAACACTATTGTCAGCAAGGCCCAACGAACGATTTTGAATTTATATTTTGAATGTCTATTTTGAAGTCCTATTTTGACCTTCTTCAGTATTCAAATTGACCAAATTCCTTAAAAACGTAAACTTACTAGAAAACTTCCCGATAAAAAAAATTTTTCACTGTGGGTAAATATTTGACTTTTTAGATATCCCTTTGTAGAACATGAATAGATGCAGTCGGGACACCAAATTTCCCACTGTTGATAAAAGAATTGATGTTTTAGACTTCCCTTTGAAGAACATGAATAATTAAAGTCAGGATACGAAAAAGGCTTCTCTCCACTGTGAATCAGCGAGTGCGTTCTTGGAATTCCCTTTTGAGAACATGAATAGTGGCACTCGGGACATGAAAAATATTTTTCTCCTCTGTGGGTAAATATTTGACGTTTCAGTTGTTATTTTGTAGAGCATTTATATTTGCAGTCAGGACACGAAAAATGTTTTTATCCACCATGGGAAAACATGCGATTTTTTATTTCTCTTTGTAGTACATGCATAGTTACACTCAGAACATGAAAGGGGTTTTTCTCCACTTAAATCGCGCTGTGAATTTTTAAATCTCCCTTCCGAGAACTTGAATAACAGCATTCGGGACAAGAAAATGGTTTCTATCCGCTGTGGGTAAACATGAGCTTTTTTGGCGCCTCTTCTTTGAACATAATTAGTCACAGTAGAAACATGTTAAAGGTTTTATGTCACTGTGAGTCGGTAAAGGATTTCTAAGAAGTTCCATTAATTGCAGTCGGGACAAGAAAAAGGTTTTTGACAACTGTGGGTAAACATGAGAATTTGTGGATACCGTTTTGTAGCGCATGAGTAGTAACAGTTGGGCATTAAAAAGGTTTTTCATCACTGTGAGTCAGCAAGTGCCATGTTAGTTATTTTTTTAGAAAAGAAGAATAGTCATAAATAGTCAGGACATGAAAAAGGTTTTTCTCCACTGTGGGTAAACATGTTATTTTTAGATTTCTCTTCGTAGTACATAAGGAATTGCAGTCGGAATATGAAAATGATTTTTCGCCACTATGAGTCGGCAAGTAACTTCTTAGATATCCCTTTTGAGAACATGAATAGTTGCAATCAGGATATGAAAAAGATTTTTCTCTTCTGTGAATCATACCGTAGATTATTAAATCTTCCTGTTGAGAACTTGTATAACTGCATTCGGAACATGAAAAAGGTTTTACTCAACTATGAGTCAGCTTATGAATCATAGTGGAGTAAAGTGTTGCTCCACAGGGAAACCTTAGAAAAATTACTTACCTCAGGGCCTCTTCAGTGGAACTTATGTAAAAAAAAGTATGTGTTGTAAATCCATGGAGGTATATTAAAGGTAAGACAGTGTTAAATTGTGGAGATCCGGAAGGAATACAAGGCCGATAAAAATAATACAAATTTCCAAATTTTAAAAATAACAACATGAATAAATAAAATAAACACTAAACGCATGTCTGTAATGCAATGCACACATCTGCTGGTTTGCCGGATCTACCCTGATGATGGACACTGCAACGCTGTCCGAAATGTTGGTTATAGAAGGAGGTAGCGCCATAACACCCCAAAAACAAATCCTTAACGAAAATAATTTTGCATCAATATATGCACGTATTGCGAGTTAGAAATCCCTCGTGTTATTTATTACCGCAATCGCGATAAAAACAAGAAAAAAGGTATTTAAGCGACTTTCCCGTATTTTGCGCAACATAATTGTGACTTTTAGGTAAAAATCGTCATTTTTGGGTGTTACGTAACGCATAGGGTGGGGGAGAGGGAGGTACAGAAAAACTACGGGGGGAGGGAGGGTCAAAAATCTTCAAAATTGCGTTACGGAATACCTACTTGAACGCCCACTTATCTATTAGTAGACGCAACAAAAACCTCACAAAAACAAACTTTTTAGTATCCACACCACACAAACAAATAATGAACAATGCAATAATTTTTAAGCGATAAAAAAAACACGTGCTTAAAAAAATTAAGCAAAAAATTACGATGGTTATAGCATTTTTATTTTATTTTTATGTTGCCGAATAAATTTTCTACAGCGAGTATAAGTTTCCCATTTTGGGATTACCGCCAAAACGATATTTTGGGGCGAGGCTATCGTGTGACGTCATGAGTGAGGACGCTCACTGACAGTGTTTATTTATGCTGGTTCAGCTGAGCGACACTTGTGACGTCACAAACCCATTTCCCAACCATGAGCCGTTTTGATTTGGTCAGTTTTAGATTGTTTTTAAAATCAATAATATTGAATGAAAACATAAAAATCAAACATTTTTAGTAGGATTATTAAAATCAGAAAAATAATCTTTAAATATTCCGTACATTTTCAACAGAATCCATCGTTTGTGGAAATACCCCATTGTTTTATTGCATCATATGTAACTTCGTTTTATTATAAAACCAAGTCACAAATTAATTATGATACATAGCGTAGGGCCTTGCATTAGAACGGTAAAATAGAAATAATTTTATTAAAATAACTTACATTAAGTATTTAACTTATATTATGTCGAAAAAACAATCGGAGCAATTTACCCCGACTAGCATAAACAAAAAACTTAATAAATTTAACACATATATAAACCAATCCCTAGATCGATATCGTCGGGCCTTCTCCATACTAGAAGTTTTGTCATCACTGTCACCAACTTAACCAAAAATAAAATGGTCCACTAAAGACAATAACATAGAGGAAGTTCAAGGCCATTTGCCACCATAAACAATATAATTGCATTCGACCTACTTTATTAATTCATTAGCCAAATAAATTATTTAAAAATAAAAATGCTTGAAAGCAGAAAAATGTTTTTAGTTTCCCCTAGAAAACAACGTTCCATCTGACAAAGCCTGAGGGAATGAGCTTTACATAATTTTTAAAGCTCATTTTCTCAGCAAGGAGCTTTGTCAGATGGAAACCTGTTATCCTGAGGAAATCAAAAATTCAAGCGTTAGTAAAAAACCTAAAATACTTGAAATATGAACTCCTTATAAAAGGAAAACATTTTCAAATAATGATTATGGTTTTCTACGACGAATTTACATTTTTCTGCTTGAAAAATGATAACTCGGGGGTACATGTTTAAATTCTTTTTGTTTTCAGAAAGACAATCGATAATAGCACATAAAAACACTGGTTCGGTGAATTCGATGAATTAAAAAATGGTTTGAAAAAGAATATCCACAAAGGAAAGGAAAGGAAACATGGCTAAAGCGTCATACAGCTGTGACATTAAAGATTATCGTAAACAATAGCCGTATTGTTTGTTTATATACATTAATCTTCAATGTCACATCTATATAGCGTTTTAGCCATTTTTCCTTTCCAGCAGTCACCGTACAGTTCTTGTAGAATGAAATAAAAAATCTACATATTTTAAATTTCCTTTCAACCGAAATTAAACAGAGTACCTATACCTTCATCGGGGACCCATTTCAGCCATCTCACGGTAAAAACCGCATCATGTGTTCTGAAAAAAATATATCACATTAAACAAAGTTTGTGGACAGAATATACAGTATTTTTCCCTTGTGTTGACATACTTTGTTTATCACAATGGAAAAGTATTCTCACTTCTGTTCATATGAACATATAAATTAGTAGCATTATTAATTTTACCTGCCATTAACGGTGTTATCATCTGCCAAACAATGTTATAAGGTGTTCCTAACGTAAAGCTCCAAAATCATTCAAAGTCTGGAACATTTTCTGAAACAATATTTGTGAAACATTAACCACTCGGACCGATAAGCTTGTTTTAACGATAATATAACATTAACAGACATGTATGCCGTACGTTATAATTGTAATACGTACGCCTCGTACGTATTACAATTATACTTATTAAAGTAAAATTGAAAGAATATTTTATCAATACAAATGTCATTTAACCTCAAATAGATTTACAGATAAATTAAGCTGAATGTTAATGTCTCATGTAATTACCTGATTTCTGGATCAATTGCGGACACATTTGAAACATTTTTCCACCTGTGGAATTCCTGTAAACGATTTTTAAATGAAATATGCCCATGGCGATGTCAACAACACAAATTCAAATTCATGTTCGTTTGATAATCGCATGACGCAATTTGACGTTTAAAGTTAGACCTATCTATAATAAAATTCAGGGAATAAATTCGGTGTTTGGGTAAAATTCCTAAAAAATAAAACTAGTTATTTTTATACTAATTTGGGGTCGGGGAATCCGAATCTGAAAGAATTAGGCGGCGGCAAGCAATATTAACTGAATTAAACGACTTTAAAAAATTTTATACACATACAGGAAAATAGCCATTTTGGAAGCATTTTGATTCCTAGAAAATCAAACTAGTTATTTTTATACTAACTATGGGCTGGGGAATCCGAATCTGAAAGAATTAGGCCGCGGCAAGCAATATTAACTGAATTACACGACTTAAAAATTTTCTATACACACACACTTGAAAATAATCATTTCGGAAGTATTTTGACACACGTAGTACAAAGATCATAGAAAAACAAGAAATATACAAAAACATGTGCCGGCAGTGTTACCAGCTCTCAAAAACATACCTTATAAATCGACCAAGTCTTCTTCGTCCGTCGTATCCTTGTCAAACTCGTTTGTCTCGAAGGGTTCCTGTCGGATATGCGGATCATATAAGAGTCCAGCTAAGCGGTAAAACTCCAGAGTAGGATCCTTCAGGCGTTCTTTGCAACTTTTCAGAAACATGTATCGAGCAAGGTTGCCGGGTATATGCGCTTTAACTCTACCAGATGACGACATAGAAGACTTGGCTGCTCGCCAAGATGACTCGATGGCATTTGTATGGGCTCCAGAAACAGGGTCCTTGAAATTTAATGAATGATTCACCGTTTGGTGAACGTACCCTAAGGCTGACAAGCAATCATATGCCTTCCAGCAGTCACTGATAAAAAATGCGTAACCTAACCTAACCTAACGTTAGGTTTGTGTAACATGGTTTATGCCCCTTTATACCGCCTGCTCGCGTCCCTAACCTAACCTAACCTAACGCTAGGTTTGTGTAACATGGTTTGTGCCCCTTTATACCACCTGCTCGCGTCACGGCAAAAAAACATCCCTGTTTTCAAGTAGTTTAGCGGCTACGCTAGGTTTGTGTAACATGGTTTGTGCCCCTTTATACCGCCTGCTCGCGTCCCTAACCTATCCTAACCTAACGCTAGGTTTGTGTAACATGGTTTGTGCCCCTTTATACCGCCTGCTCGCGTCACGGCAAAAAAACATCCCTGTTTTCAAGTAGTTTAGCAGCTACGCTAGGTTTGTGTAACATGGTTTGTGCCCCTTTATACCGCCTGCTCGCGTCACGGCAAAAAAACATCCCTGTTTTCGAGTAGTTTAGCGGCTACGCTAGGTTTGTGTAACATGGTTTGTGCCCCTTTATACCGCCTGCTCGCGTCACGGCAAAAAAACATCCCTGTTTTAGCAGCTACGCCGGGTTTATGTAACATGGTTTGTGATACAAAAGAACGTGCCCCTTTATAACGCCTACTCGCGTCAAGGCATAAAAACTCCACAATACTAGTTGGTGTACCTTCCTAAAATATTTGAGAATCAATTATAAAAAATAAGTACTTAAAATATAAACATGTTATTTTACGTTATAAATATTACTGCTTAATGGCAACACTTAATTTTGTGTGGTAAGAACATCTATGTTATCGTGTTTTTCTATGATCTTTGTACTACATGTGTCAAAATACTTCCGGAATGATTATTTTCATGTGTGTGTGTATAGAAAATTTTTAAGTCGTGTAATTAAGTTAATATTGCTTGCCGCCGCCTAATTCTTTCAGATTCGGATTCCCCGGCCCATAGTTAGTATAAAAATAACTAGTTTGATTTTCTAGGAATCAAAATGCTTCCAAAATGGCTATTTTCCTGTATGTGTATAAAAATTTTTAAAGTCGTTTAATTCAGTTAATATTGCTTGCTGCCGCCTAATTCTTTCAGATTCGGATTCCCCGACCCCAAATTAGTATAAAAATAACTAGTTTTATTTTTTAGGAATTTTACCCAAACACCGAACTTTAGCCAAATTCAGCTTTATCTACAAGAATTTGGTTCACTCCTGTCAGTTTCAAGGTTAAAGCCAAGTTTTACGCCTCTGATTTAACCTTTTTTTAGATTTGATCAGGTTACCTATGTTTGTCATACATGTGCCAAAAAGAACCAGATGATTTGTTTTCAAAAATGTGACATAAGCGCCGTTTACACGCACACTTCGGAGCGACCGAGTCTCGCGCCACTTCAGGCCGCCGCGCAGAAAAGTCTCACAGTGAACTGCGCTGTAAACCTATCGGTCTTTACTTTTCTGCGCGGCGGCCTGAAGTGGCGCGGGACTCGGTCGCTCCGAAGTGTGCGTGTAAACGGCGCTATCAGGTGTGAGCAAATCGTCTATGGCTCTTCATAGATTTACGCACGATTCATGATTGACTGTGTTTTTTTTTTAATTTATTAAGACATGGCGTTTATAATCATCAGCGTATCGATCTCAATAGACCGTGAAAGGGCATGCCCACCGTGCCCACAACGGTGGATCCGCCCTTGGAAGATGAGCCCGGAACATCGACCAGACGACGTGCTACGCAATTGGGCATTAGCCGGCGGTCCCTACGCATAATTTTGGTGAAAGATTTGAAGATGTTCCCTTGCAAAGTGCAGACAGTGCATCAGCTGTTAGCTGTCGACCGCCAAACGCGTATAACCTACGCTCAAGCCATCCTAAATCTCAACGAAGAGGTTGACGATTTTTCATCGAAAATTATCATGAGCGATGAAGCTCATTTCCATCTTAGCGGTTACCTGAATAATCAAAATAATCGTTTCTGGGGCACCAAAAATCCATGTATCACCCACGAAGAACCATTACACCCGCTTAAAGTTACTGCGTGGTGTGCTGTATACGCTGGAGGAGTCATCGGGCAATTTTTTTTCTAGAACGCCGCGGGCCAAACGACGACTGTGGACGGCGCGCGCTAGAGAGTATGATTACCGATTTTTTTCTTCCTCAATTGGATGAATTGGGACTGGAGAACATGTGGTTCCAAAATGACGGTACAATGGCGCACACTGCTCGAGCCACAACCGATATTCCGAAGGAAGTATTTCCAGGTCGCTTAATCTCTCGTTTTGGTGATTTGTACTGGCCGGCCAAATCACCCGATTTAACCGTTCCAGACTTATTTTTATGGTTTTTTTTTAAGTCGCCGGTTTACTTCAACAAGTCTCAGACTCTTGAAGCCCTTAAGGAGAATCTTCGCCAGGAATGCGAGAACCTGTCGCCCGAAGTTCTAGCAAGAGTGATGGAAAATTCGATAAAACGGGCCCGTATGGTCATCAACTCTGGTTACGGCCACTTGGCCGATATCATTTTCTCGACTTGATGGAATAAATTCTAATGGATTAAATAAACAAATCTCACAAGCAGAACCAACATTTTTCATTTTAAAAAAAATACTGCAAAAGAACATCGGATGATTACTTTTGCCCCACCTTGTGTGTGCCTGAAAACTTCAGCCGTAGTCATCGACACGACTTGTTCAAAATATCACACGGCAGAACACAGCATAGCTTCACAAGGGGAATGCTGCTGTTAAATCTAGTTTCTAAAACACTAGACGCATTTAATTCCTCTATTAATAGCCTTAAGATTTTTTGTGTAATAATCTTCCGAGATATTCAGAATGAAAAGTTTGTAGTGTAATTTGATGACTAATCAGTTGAACACTATTAAAAAAATAAAAAATTTGGAATTTCCAACTCTCGGCCTGGACAGGCTTCATCTCTCAACCTGGCTATCACTCAATTATCATTTTTCCCATATGCCGTTAAAAATTGGTAAAATGTATTTATATTTGTACGTAAAACGCTTAAATAAAACGCCCTCTGGAATTGGTACAAGTTTTATTATAATACACATTTTTTGGTGAGGACTTTCTTCTTCTTTGTGTGCCGTGTCAGGTCCCCCCGACATTGGCGATCACTCTTGAGAATGTCTCTCTGTCTTTCGCTGCCGAGAATAGCTCCTCCACACTTCTAATGCCGGTCCACTCTCGTATATTACGCAGCCAAGACATTTGTCTCCTACCAGGCCCTCGGCGACCCTCTATCTTACTTTCAATATCAAATGGAGCAAGTGATACTTCTCCCCTCGAAGTATATGACCCAGATATGAAATTTTCCTGATTTTTATTAATGTAAGCAGTTCTCTATCTGTTCTAGCCCGCCTGAGAATTTCTGTGTTGGTGATCATGTCGGTCCATGGGACCTTGAGTATTCTCCGGTGAAGCCACATTTCAAAAGCCTCTAACCTGTTCATGGTATTTACTTTCAAGGTCCATGTTTCACATACATACAGCAAGACCGACCACACATAACATTTTAGCATTCTCTGCCTTAGTTTAAGAGGAAATACCACAAAAAAATAATAAATAACCACGAAATACCACACAAATACCATTTTAGCATTCTCTGCCTTGTTTTTTTTTTGTGAGGACTTTAATTAATATTTATTATGAGCCTGCATGTCTCATAAAGTTTATAAAAAAATTAAGCACTTTAATTTGATAATTTTATTTTTAGTGTCAGACCGAAACCAAACTTTCTACCGAAACTGAATGTGTCAGTTTCGGCCGAACCGAAACCGAAACTTTTTTAGACTTGTTAAAAATCTATTGTTTACTGAAATTTGGCTTATTTTTTTCACTTACACAAACAGTTAACATGTATTAAATTAAATAAAAGAACAATAATTAAAGTATGTGAAAAAAATGATAATAACAAACATGTTAACTGCTTCTTGGACCAAAAATTGTCAATAATCAACACTTATGTACATTATAAAGGAAGGGCCTCATTAATTGAGTATTTTAATTTAAATTGCGTTTACAATCACAACTTTCTAAAGACTAAATTTACCATTTATTGAGATATTTTGCAGAGTTTCGGTGCGGCCGAAGGTTCGACAGAAAATCTGCCGAAACTAGATTTTTTGCCGAAACTTGCCGAAACTAAAACCGCAACCGAACCTTCGGTCGGTCACTAGTTATTTTCAAGTTCTGCTCTCGTTATTGTTGCGATGAATATCATTATCAAACTGTGTTACTGGCTTCTATAATAACGAATAATTACAGAAAGCGCATGTAATTTTTTTTTACGTATATGTACGAATGTGTTTGATTAAGTTGCTTTTTTAGTTAACATGAATATTAAACCATTTCCATATTTGCAAACTGGTTCTTTTTAGTATGGAGTATGAATAATTATTATTAAGCTATACATGAATATGGATTACACTTTAAATACTTATGTGAAAATGAATGATAAAAATCAGAACATGAACATGTTTTTTTAGTATTGCGCACGAACGTGTTTTTATAAAGTTTGACTTCTCTGAACATGAATAATTACGGTAGGATCTGAGTCTGGAAATAGTTTTATTTAGCATGAGTACGAATGTGTTTATTTAAACTTGACTTCTCTGAACATAAATAGCTACAAAAGGAGCATGAGAATGGTTTTTCTTTAGTATGAGTACGAGTGTGTGTCATCAAGTTATACTGAGCTGCACATGAATAATCACAGAAAGAACATGCAAACGGTTTTTCTTTAGTGTGAGTACGAATGTGTTGAATTAGGTGATGCTTTTGTGAACATGAATAATTACATAAGGTGCACAAGAATGGTTTTTCTTTAGTATGCGTACGTATGTGTTTTCTCAAGTTGGCATAGTCTGAAAATGAATAATTACAGTAAGAACATAAGAATGGTTTTTCTTTAGTATGAGTACGACTGTGTGCCATTAAGTGTGACTTTCGTGAAAATGAAGAGGGGCAGTAAGAGCATGAGAATGGTTTTTCTTTGGTATGAGTACGAATATGTCTAGTTAAGTTAGTTTTGAATGAACATGAATAGCTACAGATCGAACATGAAAATGGGTTTTCAGTGGTATTAGTATGAATGTATTTGTCTAAGCACTGTTTTTCTTGAACTGCATTTATGTTATTAATTTTCACCGTCGCACCTAGAAGAAAAATCGTTTTTTTAATATAAAAATACAAATTTTACACAATGAGAATTCGTACCAAGCAGGAGTTACATATGTTGAGTAACATTTTAACTTAAAACGATAATTTAAATGAATTAAAAAAGAATTACAACAGCGTAACAAATCACGCATATTATGACTATGCGGACAAACTCCGCTATATTTTTGTAGCTACAATCAAGTTTTCTATGAAAACATGCAGGTTGAGACTGTGTTCACAAAATAAGCTACTATTTAGCTGAAATAATATAACAACGGTTTACGTGAGTCCATGATTTAAAAAAAACATGACAAAGAAATTTGTTTTTACCCGCTGTTTGCTGAATTCTTTCAGAGTGCTCTGAGCTTTCTTTTTTAACGTCTGTGTGATTAATATCTATTTCTCCATAGGAAATCCCACCTCCATCTTTCTCCGGGATCCCTGGTTCTGCCTTAATGGCGTCTCTCTCTAGATTAGAATGCTCCATCGTGCCTAGAGCTTTGTTCACCTGGAAACCGAGAGTATTCATCATGTCTTCACTTGGAATGAGTTCAGTTTCATATATGGACATTGGGCCGATATCACTAAACAAACTTCCTGGTATAGAGGTATCATAATTAATTGGTAAGGCAAGCTCATAAGATGCGACTTTAAACCGAAATTATATAATAAAATCCCCCCAGAATTAAATATAAAAACATGCAAAATGACATGCATCGGTTCAATAATAAATAAATGGTTGATTGGCTTAGGTAGGGTTGAGTCTGAAAAATTTTTAAACAACGTCACTTAAAACTTAAAATTTTAAATGCTTAGGTAACTATTAAATGCCACAATCAGTAAGAACTTAGTATATATTTAATCTACAAAAAAAAAAAAACACTTTGTTTTTTTTTTTTGTTCAGAATACATTTTTCACCAGCATTTGGTTCCTTAGAATGGGCAATCTGCCTAGCTAGGAACTAATATAGACAAACAAGACATAGCTCTTGTAAAAATTATACTGACAACTGCAACTCATCTAAATGCACAAAAATTGCAAAAAAGAACAACATTAAATATTTAGGCATAATAATAGATCAACATATTAAATGGACAGAACATATTGCACAAACTATAAACAGAATACGTAAACTTTTTTACGTATTCCTCAAACTAAGAAATATACTTCATAAATCTATACTACTGAAGGTTTACTATGCATTAGCCCAATCAGTTCTGCAATACGGAATAATAGGTTGGGGAGGAGCGTATAAAACCAACTTAGCCCCACTTGAAATAGTACATAGAAGACTCATCAAAATTATTCTAAAAAAACCTTTAGACTATTCAACTCAAAAAATATTCGATGAATTCAAAGTTTTACAAATAAACAGAATCTATCAAAAAAATGCATTGCTTCAAATCCATAAAGACAAACTAACAATAAATTCATTTAGCACCAGGCCGAGAACAACAGGACAAATAATAATCCCTAAACTTAATACTACAACGGCCCAACACCATTACACATACTCAGCCTTAAAATGCTTTAACGAACTCCCTAAAGATATTCAATCCGAAAAAAATTATAAAATTTTTAAGAAAAAAATTAAAATACATTTCACCACTAAGTAATTTCATGTTTGTGTTATATTACGCCCACTTATATTTTCAATGTGTACACAGGTTTTATATTTTATAATTTAAAAAACAAACTTTCTTCCTAAAATAGTGCACAGGTATATAATTTTACATACATGTTGTTTTTATTTTATTTTTTCATAAATACGCTCATGGTAGCATCAATTAAACATATATCAAAATATCAATTGTGTTAGTACTCCCTCCCTAAACACGAGAAATTCTCAATTAGAGAGGTATTATTACCACCATTAAAAAATATTTGCATTACATGTACATAATTAAAAAAATAATTGTACTTATACCTAACTTTGTAAAATTGTAAAAATGGAATAAATAAATAAATAAATAAAAAAAAAATAAAAAAAAGACATAATAACACTTGTACCCATTTTAATATTTACAGTTATTTTGAAATATTATTATTATGTTATTTTACTGTATAAATGTATCTTATGTAATAAATAAATAAATGTTCCATTTTTGTGTGGGAAGGAATGTGATGTGAAGATCCGCAGCGGTATGAAGATTGTGAACTTTTAATCCTACCCATGTACGAAACGCAGGCAATTCATTAAACCATCTGCACTATTTACAACCCAAACATTTTCAATGAAAATATATGTTTAAAATCATACTTGTCGCATGCAACGAAATCCTTCGCTCCTTATGCAACGTGTCGGTCAGCGCTGTTCGAATCGGCGAAGACGTGTGTCATGCTATGGTGAACAGACTTCAACGAGATTATTTGACGTTTAAGATTGTTTGTTTTGGCGTTTATTACATGCATGGCTCGTTTTGTTGTTAAAATTTGCGTTGAGAACAAGTGTGCACACATCTTCATTGCTGAAGATCGTGACCCCTACTCCTCTACTCCAATTTGGACAAGCCTCCTCCACTTCTCACAATTCTGCGCTGCGTGGAGAGCCAGGACAAGGGAGGATTCTGGGGGGGGGGGGCACGTACCCCCGTGCCCCCCCTTCCCCCCCCCCCAGAAAGTATTTTTTTGTACTGTGGAGATTCCAACACAGTACAGAAAACTGTCTCTATTAAACATTTAATTTTTCTATTGTTTTGACACTTTCATAAACCTTCCTATACATACTTGAACTTGTAGAAATAAACTTGACAGTAATCCTGGATCCGCCCTTGGCCAAGGACACTGTCGTACCGGTCGCCAGTGTTAGTTACTACCAGTACGAAATGACAGCTCATAGAAATACCTACACTCGATAATACCTACCTACGAATTCCTGCGGAATAATGAGTCGTTGGTACAGGACAAGTGCGAACGCGCGACGATTCCTTTCCATTTTTAATGGTTCCTCCTAAGAATTAGAACAGGTGGGATCTCAGCTTAACGCTCCCTAAATGGCACGTCATAAATATTTTCAGATTACGATAATTAGTACTTACGGCCGGTTTCAAATGCGTTGGGGCCACGATCGTAGGTTTGAGTCAAATTTAATTTATATCTGTGTCACCCAGTGTGCTTCTAAAATCAAAATAATCTTATGTATATTTCCAATGCTATTCCTTTTGCCAAAGGTGATATGATATCATCAAAAATATTGTACGCATTCCGCTGATGCATTCAACAAACGTATGGATTTTCTAGGTTATAAATCGTAAAGTTGGACTGATTGGGGGTGGGCAGCGCCTTCTGGTAATAGTGAAGTTGTCTTTGGGGTGGGGGTTCGCGTAAGCCAGTGCTGCCAGCGTATAAAACAAACTCTTTTAATTATCATAGTCACGACAATCCAGTGCCTACCCGGACTTGTTCAAAATACCACACGGCAGTGATGTTATAACCACAGCAAAGCTTGACAAGGAATGCTGCTGTCGAATGAAAATTCTAAAACGGTAGTTGCATTTAAGTTCTCTATAAATAGCCTTAAGCCTTTTTTGTGTGAATATCTTCCCAGATAAAAAGTGTCAGAAAAAAAGGTTGTACTATAATTAGTTGGATGATTAATATCTGTTGCACACTGATAAAAACAAATTTAAAAAAAAACATTGGTAATTCCGACTCCCGGCCTGAACGGGCTTCATCTCTTTGCCTACTCGTGTATAGTTTTTTCAATAGGCCGTTTTAAATTGGTAAAATGTATTTGTATGTGTAGGTACCTTAAATAAAACGCCCTCTGGAATTGGTACAAGTTTTAATATAATACATTTTTGGGCGAGGAGTTTAATTAATGAGATAAGTTTTAAGATTTTCACGGCCAAAAGCATTTTCGTTATTTGTTCACATCTACCGGATCTGCCCTGATGATAGACACTGCAACGATGTCCGAAACGTTGGCTAAAGAAGGAGGTAGCGCAACCCGGCATAACACCCCCAAAACAAATAACGAAAAAGTTTAATTAATATTTATTATGAGCCTACATGTCTCATAAAATTTAAAAAAAAAATAAAGTACCTTAATTTGATAATGTTATTTTGAAATTAAGTTTTATTATTATACCCATACCTCATTAGCCATACACTTTTTTGGCGAGGAGTTTAATTAATATTTATTATGGGCTCAAACGTCTCATAAAGTTTTCAAAAAAAATTCAGAGTAATTAAATCTGATAATATTATTATCAAGTTTAGCAAGAGTTTCAGTTCTTTTTATTGTTGCGATGAATATAATGATAATGATTAAACTGTGCTATAATAACGAACAGAAAAGACGGGAATGGTTTTTCTTAAGTGTGAGAACGAATGTTTTGAAGTACTATTTCAGTGGACATGAATAATTGCAGTATGAGCATGCAAATTTTATTAAGTTATACTTTCATGAAAATGAATAACAGTACGAATGTGCTTGATTGAGAATGACTTCTCCAAATATGAATAAAAACAGGAAGAACACGTGAATGGTTTTTATTTAGTATGAGTTCTAATATGTCTTAATAAGTTTGACTTATATGAAAATGAATAATTACAGTAGGAGCAATATAATGATTTTTCTTTAGTATGAGTACGAATGTGTTTTGATAAGTTACTTTGGAGTGAACATGAAAATTTACAGTAAGAACATGAAAATGTTTTTTTTTTAGTGTGTGTACGAATGTGTCGGACTAAGGTATGTTTGACTGAACATGAATAGCTACAGTAGGAGCAGAAGAATAGTTTTTCTTTAGTGTGAGTACGCACGTGCGTTGTTAAGGTTGACCTATGAGAACACGAAAAGAAGCAATCAGAACATGCAAATGGTTTTTCTTTCGTATGAGTACGCATGTGTATTATTAAGGCTGACTTCTGTGAACATAAAATGTCACAGTAAGAACATGCGAATGGTTTCTCTTTAGTATGAGTACGATTGTGTTGAGTTAAGTTACTTTTAACAGAACTCGAAAAGTCACAGAAAGAACATGTGAATGGTTTTTCTTTGGTGTGAATATGAATGTGTTGGATTAAGTACTGTTTCAGTGAAAATGAATCTTTTTTTGTATTTCTTCGGCATTGACTATGTAACAATTTCTAGACATTTTTGTTTTGAAAAGTTTTAATTTTCCATGTACATTTGTTACTTTAATTTAAATTTTTGCGACCGGTTTCGATACGTCTGTATCATTAACGAGCATACTTAAAACTAACTTAAAAATACAAGTACAAAAATTAATTAGGCGGGGGTAGTGGGAGTGGGGAAATTTGGTGGAGGGGAGAACGGTGGGAGGAGTCAAAATGGGAAAATCGTAAGTAGATGGGATTTACATGGTGCTATTATTTTATTAACTAAATTAATTTTAGATTTAATTTTTTTGTTAATTTCTAAAGTTTCTAAAGCGCACAAATTAAAATATGAATTTACATTGCAATGTTTAAACTTAGTTTTTTTCTTTTTTGAAGGTATGACCTGCCTCTATTAGATGGTTTGCAAACTCGGAGTGGTTATTATTTCGCAAACAAAGTTCATGTTCCCTGATTCTAGTTTTAAAATTTCTAGTAGTCATTCCTACATACTGTGCATCACAACTTATTCTCGCCTCCAAAAAACTAGATGGGTGCCACAACCCCCCACCTAATAATATTATTTTTTCTAATCATAAATTTAGTGAAAGAATAATAAATCTGTCTAATCATAAATTAACCATCTAGGAAACGTGTTTATTATCCAAATGGCTCAATTATAACATTAAAGATGTACGCGTGTGTTGATTTAAGTTACTTCTTTGAGAACATGAAAATGTACAGTAAGAACAAGCGAATGGTTTTTCTTTAGTATGAGAACGGATGTGTTGAATTAAGTACTGTTTTAATGAACATGAATAATCACAGTTGGAGCGTGAAAATGACTTGTATTTAGTATGAGTGCTCATGTGTCGAGATAAGTTTGTCTTCGATGTATGGTTTCGGTCACATTCAGGGCATGAGACATATTTTGAATTTTGTGATCCTTGTCCGTTACGATTTTGGTGAACGGATTTTATGTTATTTATCCGCATTGCTCCACCTAGAAAAGAAAACATATATATATATTATATTTGTTATTACTGTATTATACTGTATTTACACTTGAAGATTATACACACGTTAAGCCACTACAAGTAGCTTGTTAGCAGGAGACATGTTAAGCAACATTATCTAACACCAGTAATTTAAATTAATTAGGTATTAAAATCACAGCGCATAATATAACAATACTTATCTACCTACATGTTTTGAGTGCGCATACAAACTATGCTACAATTTTTACAGATACTATAAAATTTTCGATGAAAACGGAATAAGTATGTGCGTTCATGATTAAAAAAGACAATTTAGGAAATTTAGTTTTACCCGCCGTTTGGTGAATCCCTTCAGTGTGGTCCAAACATTCCTTTTCTACATCCGTGATATCAACATCTATTCCTCCGTAAGTTATTCCCCCTCCGTTATCTTCTTGGGTCCCTGGAACTACCTTCGTTGTGTCTCTCTCTAGAATGGAATGCTCCATCGTGCCTAGAGGCTAGTTCACCTGAAAACCGAGATTATTTATCAAATCTTTAGTAGGAATGAGTTTAGTTTCGGCGAGTGAGGCCGACATACTAAACCAGTGATTCTTAACGGGGACGCCAGCACCCCCTTATGGGCATTTTGGAGGTCTGGGGGGCGTTTTTAAACTTTTAGCATTTAGGGGGCTCTGCAGAAGTTCGAGTGGGCATTGTGTCAATATAGAAAATAAGCTCATCCACGAGCTATGCACACTGATACACTGACACCCTTTCTTTAGGTGCAACAATTTGACAAGTTCTGGTACATAAATAAACGGAGGCGTCTACTAATATCTACAGGAATTACAACAACTGAACAAATCGCACTAATATCTATGAGAACCAAAGTGAGGACGAATATCTACAGCACTGGCAGAGGTTGGATTTGCAATTATGTATAGCATATTGCAATAACGTAATATTGCGTAGGTTAGGTTGGGTTAGGTTAGGTTTTCCGTACAACCTCTTGCTCAGCTGCCCTCTGTAGATATTAGTCCCACCTACGCTCCATAGATATTAGTCACCATTGGGACCGTCATAGATATTCGTCCGACCTTAGCTCTGTAGATATTAGTTCTCACTCTGAAGTTCATAGATATTTGTCCAATATATGAGCTGCAGATATTCATCCGGCATACAAGCTGTAGATATTAGTATCTGGAGTCAAATAAACTACACTTTCACACAAAAAAATATTTAATGGATAATTTTACTGTGGTAAAGGGGGCGATTCCTTCAATGCGGTTAAGAAACACTGTACTAAACAAACCTCCTGGCTTAGAGATATTATAATAAATGAAGAAATCAATCCCGTACAGATGCAACTACAACTCATGTTCCATTTCTTTGTGGGGACATATTATGCAATGCGAATATGTGTATGGTTCGAAAACTCGACTGTCATAAAGAGCATTAATTTCTGTGTTCTAGGTGGTAATCTCCGTTACCGACAGCATAGACTCCCGGCCTGCTGTACTAACTTGGCATTGGTCATGCCGGTGGGGGGGCTATATTGATGTTAAATAGAATCACTTCGGATAATGACATATTTAACATTAATTAAGCAGAATTTAGACGGCAAGCTTTGTTGCTGCTTTTACAAATTTATCACCTTGATGATGGGCTTAGATTTTGCACGGCTGATATGCGATTGCTAGTTGCTTGTCAGTTGTGTGGGATTAGGAGCGCATTTATCAGTAAGGCACTTATTGTTTTCCTTAGGTATGTATCTTTCATAAACGAATGAAAATATAAATTTTGTAATGTCTTAAATATTAATAGATTAAATGATTTGGATTGAATATCGGCAGCGGCATAAATTTCATGAACTCCACATAATAATGTGACCTTCACTCTTCGCTGTTCCGTTTGCCAAAATTGGTAGTTATAATCAAAAATTATATAAGCATTCCAGAGACGAAAAATAAGAGCGTTGATTTTCTAGGTTATATTGAATATAATTCACTTATTTGGTCACCGCATTATAAGAGATATTATTGAAAAAATAATATCTCTTATGTTGAAAAAGATTATATTGAAAAAATATAATCTCTAAGATAATATTGAAAAAATACAACAGCGATTTTTATGATATGTGAATTATAAAATTAATACTCCCATTAAAATATAAACTACCATCTATAAATCGCATGTCTGGTGTTGTCAGCGTATAACCTCAAATTATTATGATTGCTTCATTTTAGTGCTTACCCGGCAATAAATAATTAGTTTCGCCTGAGTGGTAGACAGAGAGGATAGAAGGAAATAAAACTAATAATATTCTGACTCATACTTTGTTAATCTGAAGCCAAATTGAATATAATTCACTTATTTGGTCACCGCATTATTAAAAGATTATATTGAAAAAATATAATCTCTAAGATAATATTGAAAAAATACAACAGCGATTTTTATGATATGTGAATTATAAAATTAATACTCCCATTAAAATATAAACTACCATCTAATGGAAAATCAAAGAAATAATAAAAAAAAACAGCCTGACAGAAGATTGGTATTTTAGTGAAGGTGGATTTTTCTTTTTAAAATCATTAATTCCCTTATTGACAGCCCTGCTATAGGCGTTTTTTTTTTGTTATCAAGAGTTTTGGTTTAAAAAAACTTTAGGTTAGCCATTTATGAAACTTTATTATGTTTGCAGGTAAAAATTTGATATTACAAAAATGTTATGATTATTTCTTTTGATATAATTTCAAAACGTATTTTATCACCTTTCAAATACAGTTTTTAGTTTTTGAATATGTTTAAAATTATTTCGTTTATTTTGATTTTATTGCAACGCTGAAATACTCTGACCTTTTGACAAAACTCGCGTGAGGGGTTAACCAGCGGTTCCTGAGCTCATTTGGAGTAAAAAAATATATTTTACATTGCGGTAATTTAAAAAAAGTTATTTTAGAGATTTTGATCACCTCGGTCGATAATGCTATCTTTACTTCAAATTATTATTTAGCAACAACTAATTCTGCCTGGTAAAATGTACATTCATATATAATTTTACACCATATATTTTACAGAAATATTTAATATACAACTGTCCGGAAACTATTTTTCCATTTTTTCGGCAACTAAAGGGTTAAAAAAAATTTTGAGCCCGGTTTACCCCTCGATGCATTTTAAAAGACATTAGATAGCTGAAATCAACCCCCTAGTGAAAAAAATTTTCAAATTTAACCAGAAAAATTCCAACTTCGGACCCGATTTACTCGAAAACGAAAGCTCAAATCAAAAAAGTTATATCACAAATCGACTCCGAATGTGATGTAGATTTACCAGTTTCTCGCCTGTACTTTCGAGTTTCCGGACACCGTGTATATCATTCATTGGTATTGATCTTTTGTAATAATTTTGTTATTAGTTTTTGGGGTATTATGCCGTGTTGCGCTACCTCCTTCTTTAGCCAAACTTTCGGACAGCGTTGCAGTGTCCATCATCAGGGCAGATGTTTGATGATGATGGACACTGCAACGTTGGCTAAAGAAGGAGGTAGCGCAACACGGCATAATACCCCAAAAACTAATAACAAAATAATTTTTGGCCGTGAAAATCTAAAATCTTTTGTAATAATGTAAAACGTAATAATTGTAATTACTTATGTTTAAAACCTTGTAAACTGTTCAACACTGATTTTAATTATGTACGGTTTCTTGGGTTTGCAATAAAAAAACTACATAATTTTATATTATATAGGAACATTTATGTTTGTACATTTATTAAAACACAAGATAATGTGAACAAAAATACTCAAGAAACAAATAAGTAAATATAATTATTTTTCAGTATAAAAAATCCGGTTGGAACCTGTTCCAAAAATGGCCGGTTCCTCGGTTTTCGGCGTTCCATTACCGCGAAGTCACCGGAACAGGATTATCGACCATCCCTACTTGACGTTTCTCCAACAAATAATTTGTTTGTGTGATTTTTAAAACATTAGAATTCCGGAAATTCGCGGGAATATTTTAATAAAAGTTTGTAATAATATAGTCAGCGTTGTCGTATTATGCAATCTTTAAGAAATAAAAACCTTGAAGTGGTGAAATTAAAGATGGAAACAGGAAGGAACAAGGTTAATAACTCGAGATGCAGAATTTGTTTGTCCGATTCATTGTTTTTAATGTCCATATTTACGCGACAGATTAGAGGGAAACCGACCATGTGTGATATGCTGACAAGTTTCTGCTCCTTTCAGGTATTGATTTACTCAATATTTTTTCATTGGTGGAGGATAGAAAGCAGTTTTTGTTATTTATTTATTGATTTATTAATTTACGGACAATAGTTCATTAAAAACTTAATAATTACACGAATAAAAAAAGCAGAGATGACAGTGAAAGGAGAGCATATATTAGGCTACGTCCGCACAGACAGGCGGCTTGCTTAACGCCTAGACCCTGGCGAGTCACCTAGCGAGTAGCTTAGTAAAACGAACATTCTAAAATTTTCGCGGCGGGCCGCTCTGTGCGCTTGGTGCCTAGATAGTCACTTAGCGTGTATCAAAGTAAACCAACGTGTTGGTTTTTTGCCACTAGGCGCGAGGCATTTTAGAAGGAAAAAATGGATGAAATATTAATTGCATCAGTTTTTAAAAGAGAACCTAGTCTGTGGAATCCAGCTAATGAACTCCATAAAAATGCAAACTATAGGAAGAGGTAGCGATCGAAGTAGAAAAAGATGGTTTGTACTAAAAAGTGATTTATTTTTGATGAGATTTTTTTTTACATTGAAAAGTTAATTATGGTTATGAATTTTCGTTATTTATTTTTTGGGGTATTATGCCGTGTTGCAGCTCATCTGCCCTGATAATGGACACTGTAACGCTGCACGAAAAATTGGCTAAAGAAGGAGATGGCGTAAAACGCATAACACCCCAAAAACAAATAACGAAAATACTTTTGGCCATGAAAATCTAAAAACGTATATGGTTATGAATGTAGGCATACTATGGTTATGGCGTTGGATTATGTTTTCAGGCAATGAGATGTTCTGCCAGGTAATCAATTCAATTTCGTTGACATAATTCAACAAAATTTCTCGGGTTTGTAATGCACTGTTTGAAAATCTATATTGTTTATACAGAACATTAAACTCCCCATGACTTGACCGTGACTTATTTATGTCACAAACCCAACATGATGGATAAGGCCGTGAAATGGTATATTTTAAATATGAATTTTCTGTAAGCACTCTCTTTAGGGTGAATTGCCTGTTAAAATTCTGTAAGTAGCAGTTTTAGAACTATTTTTGAAAGTGACATCTCGTCAACGTGCCGACAAGCAAATGACCAAGGCACCTAGCGACCCACCACGCAAACCACCTTCAGTGCGGCTACCGTGTATCCTAGCAAGTAGCCAGAATGCAAGCCACTAGTCTCTAGGCGCTAAGCAAGCCGCCTGTCTATGCGGACGTAGCCTAAATGAATAGCAATGGCAATATGAAATGTAAAAAGTACATATAAAAAAAGAAAGATATGTTAAAGGAAAGAGATGTTAAACTGGATGAGTTGTAACAAAGCAGGTGTATCAGTAATACTGTTGATAATTTTAAGTATGCAAATTAGATCATTAGTTATAACCCCACTCAGTAATCTTCAGGGATACTGTAATGGCTTGTTCGCATTGAACAAGTAAGTCAAGTAGCGAGTATACTTGCAACTTGACTCGCCGAAAATCGTTCGCATTACTTTTGTAGAGAATATTAGTGCCCGCCGCCCATTGCAAGATGGCGGGCTGCTACACAGCAAAGTAAATACGCTAATTAAACTGATTTTAACGCTTATTTTAGGAGAGGTGGAAGAATAAATTAGTGAGATAAAAATAAATAAACTATGGACACGAAAAGAGATTAATAGCAGCATAAATAAATAATTTTAGAGTAGCATCTTCGCTCCAATGCCATGACATTTCCGCGCGTCTACAAATGAACACTGCTAAAACGACAGGGACACGTGATGGAGAAAGCTACTCTCCGAAAAAAATAGAACGAAATGGATTGAATCTACTAAACAGCTGACTAACCCACTCTACTAAAATTGTGGTGTTCGAACGCGTTTAGTTGCTACTATACTCTCCACTCAACTAAAATACTTGGCATGTGCGAACGGCTCTTCAGGGTGGTCTTTTTGAGGAAAGTAAAGAATGTACATCGGTTTTGAAGAGATTGTAGAAACGACCCGTTCTCATGTGACAGATATCAACCGTGTACAAATGTTGAGCACGCGTTTGGTTCGTTTCCCGACTATGCACCGGTGCCGAAGGGATCAATGAATCTAGTTCCTCAGAACAAATTTCATTATTTATGCATTACACCGCTTACTCGTTAATACAAAATATTTTTTATTCAAACATTTAGATTTAGCTTTATCATCATGAAAAGTGAGTATTTATGTCGGGGTAGACAAAAAACATGCATTCAACATTTTAATTTTGTTAAGATTAATTCGCTTACGCGGTAACGCCATTTGTATATGTATCGTTTTTATCTAACATTTCAAAGACAATTCATCAATGCTGCCAATCATAGAAAAAATATTATTGCGATATGAAACAAAGTGAATGCATTATTGACAAGTTTATATTTTTATTTGTAACAGTAGAACATGGAAAGAAATGCATTAGAATAATTACACAAACCCGCTAGACAAACCCGGCTTTGCCAAACAAACCATTCAAAACCTGGGATGTTTTTTTAAAATTATGATGAAATGCGAGTTTATTTTGGAGAATTTATTTTGTAAGATTGGTACTTCCGACAAATGTCATATTTGATTGTCTATTAGTTAAAAAACGAATATTTCGTATTATCCGTGCATCAAAGATCGACAATACGAACGTTTCGTATTATCCGTGAGGTGGACTAACTGCATATTTACCCAAATTTCATTGAAATATAATTAGAACAAGGACAGTGCAGGCACGCACAATGCACAACAATTCACCACAGTTTTATTGCATTCGGATGAATGGTTTAGAAATGCATAACCACTCGAGCGACAGCGCGATTTTGTACTTTTTCCTCCGATTGCTCTTGATTTTTTGGTGACCATTTTGAATATTTTCTGCCGACATTAAAAAAATCATACCACCTAATTTTAATATGGAAAAAATGAAAAAAATAATTGATGAGTTTGTGTATCTGGGTAGTATGTTTACGAGAGATGGGAAGGCTGAAAGAGATATTGAAAGAAGGGTGAATGCCGGTAACTCCGTTAATGGTGGACTGAATGCCGTTGGCGCTAATAAAAAACTGTCAAAAAAAGCGAAGCTAGCAGTCCACAATGGAGTCCTGGTACCTACCCTGATGTATGGCAGTGAGGCGTGGAACTGGCAGAGGAAGGATGAAAGTAAACTGAATGCTGTTGAAATGAGATCCCTGAGACGTATGTGTGGTAAAACAATGTATGATCGTGTGAGAAATGTGGATATCTGCAAAGAATGTAAGGCTGATGTAAGCATAATGAGTAAGATTAAGAAAGGGACCCTCAGATGGTTTGGGCATGTAGAGCGAATGAACGAAGGAAGTAGTGTAAGAAGAATATACGACGCGAATGTGAATGGTAGAAGAAGTCGGGGACGCCCGAGGAAGACATGGCACGATCAAGTTAATCAGATACTTGAGTCGGGTCATGTCAAAAGTCAGAATAATAGAAGAGAATGTATGAGACAATGTATGAATGTGAGTGAGGCAAAGAGTGTGTGCCAAGACCGAGTTGTTTGGCGGTCCGTCCTCTCTGCCTACCCCTGCGGGGAAACGGCGTGATGGTTAGTTAGTTAGTTAGTTGAAAATTTGCCTAAAACTGGCCGCAAAGCAATCTGAGGTATTTTAAATAGTGCCATATTATGGCAAAAAGCACTCCAGTGGATAAAGACCCAACAAAGAAGAAACGTTTCTTTCTATATAAAAAGATTATTATTATAATTTGTCAATTAGTATAATCGAATTTCTATAAAAAGGTTTTTAACTATTCACTGCCATACATCAGGGTTGGTATCATCACACTATTGTGGGCTGCTAGCTTCGTTTCATTAGAAAAAAAAATTTTAGCGCCATCAAAGTCAAGTTAGCCTCTCTGAGGCTTTTTTTTAACATTTGCTCCACACAAGAGGCCCTGAGTAAAATAATTCCCCTCGGGGCCTATTTCATCTTTGGAGATGCTATGAGGAGGGTCTTTTAAGGAGGGGCGGAAAACGTGGTGTCACACCCTCCCCCCAATTTCATACAAAATAAAAACATTACAACCTATAGCAAATGTGTAGAAAATTGATCCGTCCTGGGGGGGGGGGGGTGGCTAAGAGAATTTCAGACATAGGCGCTTATAAAAAGACCGTCAGCTACGAAAATATTAATAACAGACCGTGTTCAATATTTTTGTGACAATATCCTTCGTAATTTTTCTCCACGGTCGGGTGTCACCCCCCATCGAGTGGCACCCGGGGCGGACCGCCCTCCCCCCCCTCGCTACGCCACTAGAAGTGGGTAGGAATCTGGGGGTCTTTCCAATGCGGTCCAAATCCTGATGAGAGTCCTGCTGGAGAAGTCAAAAGATCTTCCTCAACCAGTCTCTCCCGATCCGGCCTGCCGCGCAGTTGGTGAGCAGATGCATCCTCCGCCAAAATCTGGACAAACCTGACCCCATGAACCCATGCATCACTGCTAGGTCACCAAACGTATCGAACCACTTTGCGGTGACCTATGGCAGAGGTGCTGGTTATCCAATAAATGGTTCCTGGGGCAGCGCTACTCATATCTGCCTCCCAAACGAAAAAGCTGTGCGTACTTTAACCACTGGAGTGATCACATGAAATAAATAAATTAGCCTCAATAGCTCGAGATTTCCCAAAAGATCATTTTTAAAATTTTTCGCCGACATTAAAAAAATCATACTTTCGAATATTAACATGGAAACATAAAAACTTGTTCTAGTGCTATATAGCCAATGAATTAACCTATATTTTTCCGTTTATCTCATATTTGTAGGATTTATAAAAAAGTATTAAAAAATCGTTAAATTTATAACCGCGTGAATCCTGCGTGTTTTTTACATTGAAACTGCCGTAAGAGGTACTTATTCAAGTCAACATAGAATATTTTCAATTTCTTATATTGCCTGTAGTATATTGGATAATGAAAGATGCATATCTATGGAAAAAGGTCTTAATTTTAACCGTAAACAGATGATCGAAAATTCGACAGGAAAAAATATATTAAAATTTTATTTTTAACATCGTTCTAAAATAGTCTACGAAGTTCAAATTTGCGACATCTGTGGTCATAATAGATGAAGCATTTCAATAACCGGCTGGCCATAGAAATTTTTTTAAATAATTACAATAAATGTTTTACAATGGTAGGAAAATGTGGTAGTCCCAATTTGGGAGGCGGGAATGGGTACCGCCGCCCCAGGAACCTTTATTGGATAATCAACACCTCTGCCATAGGTCACCCCAAGTGGTTCGCTACGTTTGGTGATTTAGCGGGGGTGCCCGGGTTCATGGGGTGAGGTTTGTCTAGGCCTTGGAAGCGGATGTCCAGGACACACTAAACCCCAGATTCCTACCCATCCCTTAACCCTTTTCCTTTCCAGAACTCTCCTCTCCTTCCTTTCCCTAAAAAGACCCTCCACACAGCATCCCCAAAGATGACATAGGCCCTGAGGGAAATTATTTTGTATTAAATTATTATTTAAAAAAAAAAAAAAATGTAGTCCAATTTTGGACCGCTATTCCGCCGAAAAATAAAAGTGGTCCATTTTTCGACCATAATCGCTCCAGTGGGTACAAGGCTTGCAGGTTCTGCAGATACATAGTTGAATTTGGCACTCAACTCTGATCTGGAGTCCTAAAATGCTTGAAGAAAACCCTCGACTCTGCAGAAACTGGCAGTCCGTTTGATAGATTCCTCTATCTTAACAAATGGATTGCAATCTTTAGGTGAGTCGGGTGGGATTGCTGTCCTTGTTTTTTACCGGTATTGTAATAAGATTTATTTATTTATTTGTAAGAAATAAACAGCTTTTACATAATATACAAGTGAACTGAAGTCAAGCCACGGAAGTTTCTTATGCTAAAGTACATCGGAAACAGAGTTTTAATATCTTAAAATTAGTTTTGGGTTATAGGAAGGGGAGAAGAAGAGGAATATAAGAAAAGGATAGGAGATGCTCCCGATACATTCCATACTCTCATATTAATAAAATCGATTGTACGCATTACTTCATATCGATATTTCTTTAAGTTATTACTAAAGATGTCAATGCTGTGAAATTTTGTATTATATTGTGCACATAGACGAGGAATTGGGGATTTTTTCTAATATTTGTTCTGAATGAGACGGTAAATAAAGTATATCAGATTGTCGGGTTGATCTTGACTGAATATGAAAATTTATTAAATTGGTAAGTTTAAGATGCTATAACGACATAGTCATTGAACCTTTTGGCACCGGTGCGTAGTCGGAAAACACACCAAATGCTTGCCCAACATTTGGACACTGAAGACATTTGTCACATGACAATGCGTCATTTCTGCGACTCATTCTTGAGTTCAACAGATCGACTGTGGAACAATTTGTTAGCCTCTGTGTTTCCTTCCTTTTAAAAACATGTTTTCTTCTTTATCTCCTCAGAAAGACCCTCCACACAGCATCCCCAAAGATAGTCCCGGAGGAAAATTATTTTCCTCAGACCTCCTGTGTTGTAATAATGTATTAACAAAAAAACCGTGCTTGCACATTTCTTTAAATGAGCATAAATTTATAAAAGTATGGTAGTCACTTTCACTTCTCAACCTTCCTCTTCCTTATCTCCTTCCCCTCCCCAATGTTCTTCCTTCACTATTGTAGTATACATAAAATCTTCCAGACTTTTCTGCTAGACGTCAGGTGTATAAAAGCTTTCCTACAAGTCCGTAAGATGTCGGCGGGTAATGGTTACCCTAGATTTCCCTAGCGACAACGATGACCAGATCAATTCTAGCTTCCTCTCAGTTAGGTCGGCTATCCAGTAGCCACCACATTGTAATTACGTAAAATACCAAATAAACTTTATAATATGATTTCGGGGGGGGGGGGGGGGATGTTGTACCTTTTTGTTTAGCAAGCTAAAAAAGCAATTATTATGATATAGTGTCAATTCTTAATAATAATAATACACGTAAAATCATAATATCATATTAAAAAAAATTATTGTGCGTGTATCTGTAATGGAATCTTTCAGTTCAATTTTCGTCCACTTCCCGAACTATCGAAATGTGTGAATTTTCTCACACGTGATAAAAATGATTACAAACATACAATAACAAAAATTAGCCAATATTAACCCCTCCGCAACGTAAGCAGATACATGCGTTAAAAATACGACAGCAGTCAAGTACAATAAGCGTGTTTACACGTCAGCGCGTGTGTCTCCATAGAAACCGTTATAATTCCGTTATTGTTTTAGTTACATCCGTAAAATAAAAAGTGAAAGGTCGATAGTGAATCATGCTGCACATATCTATTCAAGTTGTCCATAAAAAAGAACATTCTGTCAGACGCGCAGTCTGACACATAATTTATCCCGCCAAATTTCCTACGGGCGCCCGACATTGTTAATTTCTATTAAATATTTTTATATGAAATGATAAAAAAGTGAAGTAACAAAAGTATTTATTACACATTTATACAATAGAATAAGTATTGTTGTTTACATAATCTGTGATTTTAGTACCGTTTTCACATAAAAACATCACGTGAGTCATTTTCACATTTTTTTAATGTTTGCATTCTAAATTTTAATATTTACAAATGTTAATATTTATTTGTAATATAATAATTCGAAAGCTTATTTTGTAACCTTTCTAAAACAGTTTTTACTATTCGGCTACGTTCAGAAATGTTTCATTTATAGAGCTTTAATTATGAAGCGGTAATAATACAAAGTTTTTGTAAAATGTCATTTCATTTAGGACACCAAAAGCTAATATTCTCGAAAATTCGGAGGGGTTAAAGTTTATTTTGCTCTATTAGTATTTGATAAGCGTGTTTTTTTGGTCTTTTTTTAGACCATTTTTTTTACCTACCTACACCCTCACTGTGCCATCTCTACGCCCTCTAATTTTCTCTGGGTCTTCTACTGCCCCCCTGAAAGTCTCAAACGGCAATATAATTAACTGTTGAAAAACGGATAATATAATTAATTGTACATGAAAAAAATATATTTAAAATGAAAACGGCAGATATTTGTGCGGGCTGTAAAAAACGAATAGTATAATTGTCCATGGAAAAAAAAAATTTAAAAAGAAAACGGCAGATATAGTGGGGGCCGAAAAAAAATGGATAGTATAATTGTACTTGAAAAAAAAATATATATTTAAAAAGAAAACGCCAGATATTTGTGCGGGCCGCACAAATATCCGCCGCGGGCCGCAGTTTGACGACCACGGATCTAAACTAAAATATGTGACAGTAAATATGTAAAAATCACACAAATCTGACAGGAGATCACTTCCGTTATCTCGATAACGATCCCACAAAATACATAGAATAGCTCGGCAGATTGTCTGCAAGAACTATTATTCTTAAAGGTTATTCCTCTCCACCACCAAGTGTCGGAGAAGTTCTTAAGTGTGAGAACACAACAACTATCAAATATACAAATATTTTTTATTGTTTTAACCCTACTATTTGGCATTTCATATGTCTATAAATTTATTGGTTCCAGTTTAAGATGGCGGTCGTGTTAGATACTACCCTTTTTAATATTTTTTTATACATTTACTTCACACAGGAGGCCCTGAGGAAAATAATTTCCCTTATGGCTTATGTCATCTTAGGGAACGCTGTGCGGAAGGTCTTTTTAAGGAGAGGAAGTTTTGGGAAGGAAAAATGTATGAGGTGTGGGTACGAATCTGGGGGTCAGTGTGTCCAGCAGTGATGGCTGTATGAAAACATCCCTCCAAACGCGGTGCAAGGCGATGGTTCGAGAGAGTCTGGCTAGAGAGGTCAACAACCAGTCTCTTTCGATCCGGCCTGCCACAGAAGATGGGCAAACACATCCACCGCCAAGACCAAGAAGAACTCCACCCCATGAATCCGAGCACTCCTGTTTATTGGCCAAATGTAGGGAAACCCTTGGGGGTGACCTATGCAGAGAGTTGGTTATCCGATAAATGGCTCCTGGGGCGGGCGGAACCCATTATTACCATGAAATTATTTTCCTAATATATTATACTCGTATATTCATAGTTTTTTTGTGTTTACAGTTGACTAAAGGGGATAACGAAGCTGACCAGATCTGTGGAGAATGTTCTCAGGAGACTCTTCGTGCATACAACTTTAAGCTGAAATGTGAGAAGTCACATGAACTTCTGAAGAGACGGGCCAAGAACTTTAAGCTGAAATGTGAGAAGTCACGTGAACATCTGAAGAGACGGGCCAAGGTAGCTTTTTATTCTTTACTAGCTGACCCGGCCACGCGTTGCTGTGGCTAATAAAACACTTTGTAAAATCCAACCTTTGTAACCACCGCCGTCTTTGAGTTTATCGCAAAGAGACAGACAGATGCCGCGGAGGACTTTAATTTATAATACGTAGAGATGGTGTGAAAGATTATAATAATGTGCATAAAATGCTTGGGGTAACTAATGTATTTAATTTAATACGGATTAATACTGTATCCGTCTAAATAACTTTTCAATTACCGCAATGTATGTGACCATTTTTTTAGAAGATAGAATGGGTATAGTAAGCTATCCGTAAAAGATAGATATATGCCTTCGCGGACTTTTTTGTAGATCTATAAAAGAGGAATATCCCACCATGCATTGTTTTGTTATATCCCAGGATTAGGCAGCGTTTTCGATGAAAGCTACCAGGTGGCTTGACTTTTTCCGACACTTCTAACAATTATCGTTATGTTTCAACCAATTTACACAAATCCTTGACAAATTACATACTTGAACCTTCCTCACGAAACACTCTATCTATTGGTGAAAACCGCATGAAAATCCGTTCAGTAGTTTTCGAGTTTATCTCGAACAGACAGACAGACGGCGCGGGGGACTTTAATTTATAATATGAGATGCTTCTTCTTTGAACTTATTTGCATTTATCATTAACACTTTCTTTACCAATGAAGTTTTTAATGACTTGCCCTAAAAACCAAGCTTATCTGCGCTCAGAAAGAAGAAAATGGAGAGATATGTATTTACAAATGTTAGAGGAGAGCGCTAATATTAAAAGCGATAAAATCGATGCGAAAATTGTGAAAATGTTTAATAAAACACGACTCATTTAAAATAGAGCAAAAATCTCGTGGAAGGCATCCCCCTCCGCAACGTAAGCAGATATAAGCGTTAAAAATAGGACAGCAGTCAAGTACAATAAGCGTGTTTATACGTCAGCGCGTGTGTTTCCATAGAAAACGTTATGACTCCGTTATTGCTTTAGTTACATCCCTAAAACAAAAAGTCAAAGGTCGATAGTAGATCAAGCTGCACATTTCTATCAAGTTGTCTATGGAAATACATAACAGGAATCAGCTGTCAATCGTATAGTTGACAAAAATATTTACCCCCGTCAAATTTGCTACCGGCAGCTCCACCGCGCTCCACATTTTAAATTTTTATTAAATATTTTTATATGAAATGATAAAAAAGTGAGGTGACAAAAGTGTTTATTACACATATATACAATAGAATAAGTATTGTTGTTTGCATAATCTGTGCTTTTAGTACCGTTTTCACATAAAAACATAACGTGAGTCATTTTTACCTATTTTTAATGTTTGCGTTCTAAATTTTAATATTTACAAATGCTAATATTTATTTGTAATATAATAATTTGAAAGCCTATTTTGTAACCTGTCTAAAACAGTTTTTACTATTCGGCTACGTTCAGAAATGTTTCATTTATAGAGCTTTAATTGTGAAGCGGTTATAACTAAAAGTTTTCGTAAAATGTCATTTTGTTTAAGACACCAAAAGCTAATATTCTCGAAAATTCGGAGGGGTTAAGTATCATTTAAAGAAACATTGTGAATTTTTTCACAACTATAACTTGTAAAATAACTGAAACAAACATGTTTATAATAATTTTCGGAGCATACTTTGCGATTTTTTTCTATCAAGCGAGTTTTTTATAATTTGCGTTTCGGCGAGGAACGCGCCTAGATATTATCTTCAAAAATTACATATATTTTTTTAAGAGCTTAAAAACTTCAAATGTTTAAGGGAGATATGTAAGAAATTCGGGTAGCGGCGGCTTAAAGGGGAAGAGAAAGGTGAGGATGTACCGATAGAACAAGGACAGTATTCTCACCCGACGCCTGTATTAAAAATTCTATTTAGCATGATTTGAAGGCAACTTCGGCAGTTTTTTGTGAGTTAATTATAATTATTAAAACAATATTCTTTCACTACCTACTGAGTTAATATATCATTACAATGAAGTCGCTCAAAATGTATGTGCGCGTAGATCTATTAAACTACGCATGGATTTTCATGCAGTTTTCACCAATAGATAGAGTGATTCAAGAGGAACTTTTATGTGTATATTACATGCTTATTATAGTAGAGAAAAGCCGAGAAATTCAAATATTCAATTCAGGCAGCGGGCAGCTGGCAAGCGGGTGGTGTGGATTTTATAAAGGTTGGGTAATGGCGTTGTGTTTCGTTAGCCACAGCAACGTGTGGCCGGGTCTGCTAGTTAAAATATAAAAATTAAATGTCGGAAAAAAACATTTCTTTGGGTAGAAGATTTTAACCCTTAATTACTCACACAAAGAACATTATATAACTGCTCGCATGGGGTCACAGATGACCCCAAATAGTATGAGTAGTTTTTAATATATATTAAGTAAATTAAACTATTTTATTATTAAAGTGCTTTGTTTGTTCTGTAATATCTATAAATAATAACATGAATTACCAACTAATTATACAAATACAAGTTAACCTTTAAGTACTGACGTGGTTAAGTCATATCAATAATGGTGACGTGACGTATCTCAGACGGCTTCATAAATAATCGAAATGGATTATTTATATTTACTGACATGCACATTATTTACTTGTATTACGATTCGTTTATTACTACTTTACTAAGGAAGTACAAAAAACCAATGACGTTATATAAATAGACTTGCCATAGTCTCACAAATTCAAGATATAATGTGGCTATTAATCAAAACTCTTTTGTTTTCAGCGATTTTCAATAATTTCTTAATTCAAAAGTTATTCGTGTATGATAAAGATAGACGCTTAAAAGAATATGTGCATATGGACGACACAAAAGATAGAACGCGGGCGGCATTTTCATATTCAAAATTCAAAAGTTCCGTCGAATACTGTCTCAAGGCCGACTAGAGTAGGAGGCCTGGGCACCAGTCGAATTTTGAGGTGTCAAATAGCTATAATGAACAACGATAGTTTGCAAATGGCGTTGATTGTTATTGTATTTGTTGTTTCTGCTGATTTGTATGTTGTTTTACGGCAGGCAAGTAAATAAAGAATCATTAGATTATTATTATGTGTGTCGTTGCTTATCCAGAATATATAATGTGAGATATCAGCCATATTTCCCGCCAGCGTTGGTCATATCCATTGCTTTATCTTGAATTTCCCGCCATTCTTCCCTTCAGCTGTCAATTATCGCCGTGCAGTTGGCATCTTGAGATGCCGTGTTAATTCAATTTTGGCGTTATTTCGCCCACGTCCGGTCGTGAAATTTTTCGTTCGTAATTGTTTTAACGAAAAGAATCTGTTGCTTTCCGCAAATGCCGTAGTTTTATGAAAAATTAGTGCAAGTGAATAAATAGTGCGAACATTTTTGACAGATTAGCGTATTCCTACCTAATCCACTATATAAATCTGCGTCACTTGTTCTCGTAAAGGAATGACGCCGCGCCGATTGGCAATCGCTTCTCGGCCTGTTGGCTAAGATAAGTGTAGATCTGTCCTATCAGCTTAATATCTGATAGTTCCCGCAATGCGGGACCAGTTTATTGAACTGATTTTTGGAATGTGACGGGATGTTCGGGGCTTGTTCCACTCCTGTCGCGTGTTGGCCCGGCGGCCGGCATTGCACTGCCGCCGGGATCGACCCATTCCATATCCATACTAAACGTAAATTAAGCTGAATGTATTGTCTTACGAATTACCTGATTTATGGATCAATTTTTTTTTTTTTTTTCATCTATGGATAACTAAAACAAACAGCTGATTCTGACAGCTCCTAATTTAAAAACAAAGTTAATTATATTTAAACTAATTTACGTGTAATCATATTTGAAACTCATAAATCAGTGATACAGTGTACTTGGTAGTGCATAATAATTTGAGTGGGAGAGTGTATTAACTTTATATCTTGATTCAAAAAATTTCACAAAACAACAAATCATTTTCAACGAGTTATTGCTTCGAATAAGCTATATGAATTTTTAGACTCTTGATTTCGTTTGGAAAAGTCACAGACAATTTATTTTTCAAATTTGTGAAAAAGTGCAAATCCGCTACGTGTAAATGTCAAGTTTTGTCTATACAATAAAGTCACAACAATAAACAAAACATTTTTGACAGAATTAATTTTTGTAAGGGGCAATTCTGAACAAAGATTTTAGTGATGTCTAGCACTCGAAGCAAAAACCAAATTTCTGATGAAAAAATAAGCATGGACAAAATTATCGAATATATAGATAAAAAATTTGAAACCTTGAAGAGGGACATTTTTATCAAAATTGAATCTCAGACCACAGAAACAACAAAAAGCATTGAATTTATAAGTGCTCAATATGATGAAATACTAAAAAAATTGATGTTACAAATAATTTAAACCAAGTTATACAAACTGATTTCGAAAATATTAAAAAAGATATGAATGAAAAAAAATAATACAATAAAAAACTTGAAATTAGACTGGCAGATATTGAAACCTTGTCAAAATGTAATTCTTTAGAAATAGCTGGGATTCCCCAAAAAATAAGAGAACAACCAATTGAAATCATAAGGAAGGTTGCTGCAGCAGCTGGGATAACTATAAAACATACAGATATTACTGAAGTCATCCGAGTCCCAGACAGACGAAATGGAGCTCCACCCAAACTTCTTGTCACCTTTTCCGAGAAAAGACAAAGAGATTGGACAAGAACCTACAAGGAGGCGGAACATGGTCTGGCTGTACTTCAAAACTGGCTAAAAGTAAACTCCCTTACATTAAATGTTAGTAAAACTAAATATCTAACTTTCTCCAAAAACAAAAGAGGACAACCAATGAATGTGCATACCCTCAAATTACATGAATGTCAAAATACTTTTCCACAATGTTCCTGCCCGTCTATAACCCAAACCAAAAGTATTAAATATCTTGGGATTGAAATTGATGAAAATCTACAGTGGAATTCACACATGATCTTACCTCAAAAAAGCTAACAAAACTCATCTACTTCTTCAAAAAATTAAGAAACATCTTGTCGATGAGGGATCTAAAGAGAGTATATTATGCTTTATGCCACTCTCGATTGGAGTATGGAGTAATAGGATTGGGCTCAGCAGCATCTAATCACTTAAAACAACTTAAGATAACTCAGAATTGCATTCTAAAGGTCCCCATAAGGACGTCAACAGCAGAAATTTTTAAACAGTTTGATGTTCCAAGCATACAGAAAATCTATGCCAAAAACATTCTAGTACATCACCACAAAAATGATTCAGAGGCAGACACCTCACACGCTCATAAAACCAGAGCCAAACAAACAGACATACTTAATATACCAAAGTGTAACTCTTCATTTGATCAAAGAAGTTCTGCATTTTTAGCAGTAAAGTTATATAACAAACTGCCACTTAGTATCAAACAAATAAAAATAAAAAATAGCTACATTAAGGACATTAAATGTTGGCTGAAGAATCTATCGGAAAATGAACTTACTAGTATACTTAAAACATCATAGAAGTTTCTGGAAAACCTTATCCAATCAATGAAGTTAAACCATAGAAGTCGCTGAAAAACTTATCCAAAGCATAGTCCCCCTCAGCACAGGATCTCCTAGTGAGGAGGACTACGAATATATTTTATATATACATCTAACTAACATGTTTCATATAAAAATGTAAAAAATATTATATAGTTACTAAATTAAAAAAAATTAAAAATTAAAAAAAATGTAGACACATTTTAACCATTTTTCCACCTTTGGAATATATGTAAACGATTTTTGAATGAAATATGACCATCGGCGTTGTCATATTACAATATTCAAATTACAAATATGAATTCATGTTCGTCTGATAATCGTTTGACGCAATTTGATGTTTAAAATTAGACCTATCTATAATTCAGCTTTATTTATAAGAATTGGTCCTGCTTTTGACAGTTTCAAGCATGTTTCAAGGTTAGCCAACGCTTCAACTCGGGCGAGTGGGCCAATGTCCGCTTTATGAATATTTAGCTGATCCAGGCTTCAAGGAGCTGGAGGTAAACTGCGAGGTGCTGGCATTTGACACCGCCTCACCAATATTTCAAATTATGGAAAATATAATTATATTATGGAAAAGATGCTGGCATTGTATGCCTCATTGAAGCAGAGAGTGCTTTCAACAGGCTCTCCAAAAAACTTATCAAATGGAAAAGTAGTTCAGAAGGTTCCCTGTCAGGTCTTTACAGGAACAATGGACAGCTGTAAGATTGGAGTGGAACGGAGGCTCTTCAGCAGAATTCCTCCTTCTACCACTCATCCTTTTGGGGAAGTAGCACTTTCTGCCCGGTTGCAGAAACTGGGTGAAAGTGCTTTAGTCCAGTGCGCCTACCTCAGGGTAGCCACTCGGCGCACAACCGCCCTTCATCTAAGGAGATTGTTGCCTTTCCCCCAAGCAGACATCAAAGGAAAAGATGGCATTTCCCTAGTTTCCCCGGCGGGCAGACCACGGGCGAAACCCCCAATATTCCTCCCGTATGAGGGGTAAGGGGAGGGAACAGAAGCGTGGCGTGAGGGGGCAGACCTCTCGTGGCCGCTTCAACAGGTGTCGCGCACAACCGCCCTTCAACATCTAAGGAGGTTGTTGCCTTTCCCCCAAGCAAACATCAAAGGAAAATATGGCATTTCCCTCGTTTCCCCGGCGGGCAGACCACGGGCGAAACCCCCAATATTCCTCCTGTACGAGGTGCAAGGGGAGGGAATAGAAGCGTGGCGCGAGGGGGCAGACCTCTCGTGGCCGCTTCAACAGGTGACTATCAACCATTTCGGGCGGGTCAACTATACTACAGGATTATTGGAGAGAATGGCAGGCCTTAGATGTCCCAGAGACCATCTTACATATGATAAGAGGATACCGCATACCATTCATCCGAGAGCCCTCGTTGATAAGTCCAAGCCAAGCTTCCGCAAGGAGGTTCAAAACGAAAGTAATCCCGGAAATGACAATGATGAGAGATGGTACATGGAAAGAGCTGACGACAATGCCACCATCCTATCAACACTTTTTCTGGTTCAAAAGAGCGACGGCTCGAAACGGTCGATCTTCAATTTAAAAGCTATCACAAATTGGATTGCAGAAATCCTGCGTAGACAGGGTATCAGGATCATTGTGTACCTAGACGACTTTCTCCTGGCTCATCAGACCAGAGAGATCCTCAGTCAAACTTGAGAAGCTCTTTAATTGTTATAGCGGTTAGGTTGGTCGGTAAATTTTCAAAAGTATGTCCGTCAGCCAGCAGTCAGTGGAATATCTTGGAATTGTGTAGAACCCCCATCTGAAACAGAAGTCCTTAAACAAATACAGACGCCAAGGTCTTTGGAACTCACTTCAGAGCTTCGTGACAAAAGGAAGATGGACTCTGAAAGGAGCTCAGAGTATTCTCGGAAAGTTGAATTTTGCTAACTTTGTGGTCCCCAGAGGTCGACTTCATACTCGGCTGATACAATTACAGTTAATGCTGAAGCTGACCCCTCAACAAGAGTCTCTGATAAAGAAGGAGGTCTTGTCAGAAATGAAATGGTGGATGATCAACTTAGATCATGTTTCAACTCTCCATTTTCCCAGCCCAACACATTTTCTGACTACGGATGCGGCAAATCACGGCCGGGGAGCCCTGATCGACTATGTACCTCTGTTGGGTTGTTGGACAGACAGTTAGAGGGGGGGATATTGCAACATGAAGGAGATGACAGCAATCTTAAATGCCTTAACGTCTCTGACTCAGAATTTGAGAAGTTCAGGACAAGACAACAGGACAGTCGTAGCCTACTTGAGGAACAAGGGGGGCACCAAGTCGATGGGTCTCCTTCATCTGACATTTCAGATTCTTGCGCTTTTGGACAAGCACAGAATCTCTTTACAAGTGCAGTATTTGCCGGGACGCTACAATGGCCTCGCGGATCATCTATCCCGAGGGATGACATTACCAGAATGGCACCTTCTACCCCCAGCGGTAAGAGCTGTTTTTCACAAGTGGGGCAGTCCAGTAGTGGATCTATTCGCTCCCTCGAGGGCTCACGTCGTGGATCAGTATGTCTGGATAGATTCCCACGACAAGAGAGCAATGCTTCACAACGTGTTCAGCAGGAGTTGGAATTTCCCCTTGGCATGGATCTTTCCTCCCCCCTGCTTAATGCTATGAGTGCTGGCACATCTGAACAAGTCATCAGGGGTGTACCTGGTTGTAGCCCCAAATTGGCCAAAAGTGTTTTGGTTACCAGACCTAAAGAGAAGAGCCCTAGACCGACCTCACGTAATACCCATGTTGGTCGACAACTTGATAGACTTATCGACAGGACTTCATCCTCAACAGGTCCAGAAGCTCCAACTACAGGTGTGGAAGATTAGGAGTGGAGTGAAGCTCTATTGAATGCGGGTTGGCGCAAAGCTAAGCTTACAACTTATCACATGGCATGGAAGAGCTGGAAGGAATGGTGCGCCATTAATAATACGTGTCCTAATAACCCTTCGGGATCTAGCTGGCACGGTTTTTTTAGCATACCTAAGAGTGAGGAAAGGCTTGGATCCCAATACTATAGCACTTCACAAGTCTGTAGTGTCGGTTTTGTATGACCCCATAGGCGGTTTGAGGATAAGTAATCATCCCTTGGTCAAGCGAGTGATGAGAGGTATAGGAAATTCTGCAAATAAGAAGCCTAGAGCATTTACTTGGGATCCAGGACACTTGGTGTCTTAGCTTTGTAAGAATCCTTCAAATGACCTGACTCTTTTCGAAGCATCTCGTAGATGTTCTGTTAATTTACTTCTGGCATCAGGAAGACAAGTACAGGATCTGACCTTACTACATGCATCTTCTCATAATCTTGTTGACAATGATGATCACATTGTATTATGGCCAAATTTTTTGGTTCTAAGAAGGACACCTCTACACATAGACAGTCTGGTTGGAAGCTTTACAAAGCAGAGGATCGTAATATAGATTCCATATTCTGGTTGAGAAAGCGTATGTCTTTGGGTGAGAACAGAAGACATGACGCTGGTGTTGATTGTCTGTTTATTTCCACATTGGGGCCTGCAAGGCCAGCCTCAAGAACTGCTATTGGTGGATGGATTACAACAATTTTGAAGGATGCTGGGATTGATGCCTCTCCTGGGAGTTTGAGATCAGCTGCAGCTTCAAGAAGTTGGCTGGAAGAGTGTCCTATAGACACCATTTTGGAAAGAGGAAGCTGGAGTTCAGAAAACACATTCAAGAAATATTATAGATAAATCAGAGGTCTCAATGTTGAGGTGCTGAATCCCCCCCATTCACTCTCAGTCTTTGACCAAGTTATTGCAAGCAATACAGTAATAGTCACAATTTTGGCCTTAGAATTGTCACCAAGCGATAACAAACACTTCTCACATTATATATTCTGGATAAGCAACGACACACATAATGTTGGAGTTTTACCTACCATTATAACTCTTATTATGTTGTCTTGCTTATCCAGAATATATTTAAGCTCTGCTTGGTGAGTCCAAATTGAATTAACACGGCATCTCAAGATGCCAACTGCACGGCGACAATTGACAGCTGAAGGGAAGAATGGCGGGAAATTCAAGATAAAGCAATGGATATGACCGACGCTGGCGGGAAATAAGGCTGATATCTCACATTATATATTCTGGATAAGCAAGACAACATAATAAGAGTTTTAATGGTAGGTAAAACTCCAAATTATAAAAAGTAAATTTTACTTAGCGATGGCATGGCATCGACTTTGTACTTTGGCTGTTGCGCATCCAGACCTGTACTTTAGTAGGCCTTGAGTTCTCTAATGACGCATAAAATCTTTGGGCGGAAAGCAATTGTATTATTTTTATAGTCGATAATAATAGGTAATTTGCATGTATTTACAAATGAAATGTTATTCCTTCGCTTTTACTACTGTTTACCGTGTAATGGAAACATTTTCTCATCACACAGGAGGGAATTTGCTTGGCGCTTTTTAATGCAATTTACTTACTAGTAGGACATGACCTTACTCGACGCGTGGCAGTTTAGTACTAAAGTACTAGAAATCGAGTACTCTACAATTGTCTTGTTGTTGGCTTCCCATTTTGAGATTTCTACCCCGCGTCTAAAGTATGTAACGTCTTTGCAAAAAACAACAACATTTAATATGAGATCAATATTTATTTGATACAAATTAAATAACCTATATTTCGCTCAACTAGACAAATATTAATTATAATCTTAGCTATAATAAAATTATTTGGATTTGTTTTATTTGTTTTACAGCTACTGGCATTATACCTAGGTCTCTGATTCAAAATTTAGGCGTATTAGATTTGTCAAAGAATTTATATATAAAAATGCAAAAATCGGTAATTTTAAATACATGTATGATTACAAAAGATTTTTTAAATATTTATATTGAGGGATCAGTAGGATTTATAGGTTCAATTAGGAATTCCACAGAGCCGAACCCTCTGATATGAAAATATCTGGAGTCGGTGAATTATTTTCCCATCTGGTCTCTGGTAGGTTGACATGTTGTTCTTGTATTGTTTTGTAATTATAACGTGGATTGACCAGATGATCATTTGGGAAGTGTGGGAAAGGGTTTAGTTTTTCCTGTGGGGAAAATTAAACCCGGACATTTAAATCTGGTGCGTAAAAAAAGTTTTTATTTTTTAAACATCAGTATTAATTATAGTATAACTTAGGTAATGATTGCTTTTGAAATCACATAAATATTTTAGAATAAATCACTTGTTGTCTACACAGTCCACGCATACTCTTTTAAAATACCCAAGACAAATAGGCTTGCGACATTCAATGCAATTGTACTTAGTACGTCTTTTGAGTCTTGATGGGCAGAGTTTACAGGTTTTTCTAGCTGTTTCTGTACTTCCAGGGAGAATTATTTCAGGTTTCGGGGGCTTATTTGGACCCAGTACGCATGCGATTTTCTATCGCAGTTCTATCGGCAATCGATCATTGTATACTCGACGTTTCAGGTGCGGTAAAACTAAGCTGTAAGCAAGGTTCTGAAGAAACTGTGCGAATATCAGGAACAGCAGTGCAGGTCTTGTACAGAGCATAGGCGTTGACTCCAGTCAAATCCAAGACTCTGAAAAAAATTGCGAGTGGCCAACGTCGGGTTCTACGACTTGGTGAATTATTGGAACATTTTTTATCTATTTTATCAACACGCCCTTTTGTTTTGTTATAGTATATTATTATTTCCGGCTTTTTTGACAGTGAATCCAATTGTTTTGTGTGGTGCATTGAAGTTATCAATAATACTGCTTTTGACTTTTTAGGGACATATTCTTTTTTCTTTTTTTTAAAAAGAAAGACAAACACTCCCAAGTTACGAATAACCTGACAATATTATATAGGTCCTTACATATGAAATTGGCGTTTTGCCGTACTGGCAACTTTGATCTCAAATATTTTCTCTTTGGTTAGGAATTCCAAATTCAAATTTATACAGCTATATACTCATGTATTTGTGTTTTGAAAATTATAATTCATTTTTTTTTCCTTAAAATTGTTTTTTTTCTTTGCGTCACTTAGTTTACAAAATGGAAAACTTGAAATATCGCGTTATTTACTAGTACGATTTCCACCGTGGCACCAGTGCTGCAGAAACAGCTCGAAGGATTAATGATGTGTATGGCGACGGTGCCGCAAAAGAAAGCACAGTGCGTTTTTGGTTCCAACATTTTCGTTCTGGAAATTTCGACCTGCAGAACAAGTCCCGTGGACAGCCGGAGATCAAAGTTGATAATGAAGAATTGAAGGCTATTGTGGAATCGGATCCATCGCAAACCACGTCCGATTTAACTGTAAGCTGCGGTGTTAGTGATAAAACTGTTTTCATCCACTTGAAGCAAATTGGGAAGGTGAAAAAGCTTGAAAGGTGGGTACCTCACGAATTGAGTGAAGTAAATCAACAAACGCGCGATGACTGCTGCGTTGCATTACTCAACCGGCACAATAATGAAGGGATTTTAAATCGAATCATTACCTGTGATAAAAAGTGGATCCTGTACGATAATCGGAAGCGCTCTTCGCAATGGCTGAACCAGCCAAACCATGCCCCAAGCGAAAATTGACTCCAAAAAAGTTTTTTTTATTTTTATTTTTTTATTTTTTTTATATTTAGAAATTTAATTAAAATTAAATTTGATAATGTCATTATTTGCATGTCTCGAATTCCTCGGCCTCGGCCGAGGAATTCGAGACATGCAAATAATAACATAAATTTAGACATTCGAGACATGCAAATAATAACATAAATTTAGACATTCGAGACATGCAAATAATAAATAAATTCTTCGAATTCCTCGGCCTCAGCCTCGGCCTCGGAATAAAAATTTGCATGTCTCGAATTCCTCGGCCCAACTTTAAAAATTGCAAAAGAAATTAAAAAATGTGGTTTAAATATAGCTTTTAGAACCAATAATAATATGGGAACAAGCCTTAAAAACTCAAAAAGTAGAAATCCTAAACTCAATAATGGTGGCATATATGAATTAAAATGTGACCACGCCGACTGTAACGCTACATACATCGGACAAACAGGTAGGGCATTCTCAACTAGATTCAAAGAACATATAAGATAAAATAAAAACACCTCTTCAAAATTCGCCGAACATCTCTTAGTGAATAATCACGTTCCACTTAAAAATAACCAGCCAAAACCATTACATATAGAACGAAAGGGTCTTAGATTAAATTTGCTTGAACAATTAGAAATCAATAAACGAACGAATGACCCCAACATAACGCTAATTAATAAAGTAAGGAAAATTATTTATTCCCCACTACTTAGTATGTTTACCAATCCTAAAAAATATAATGCACTTAAATGAGTCATAGCAATAACGTCATTCTAAATCAATTAAGAAAACCCTTACACTTAGTGCAAGGCAAACCAAAGGGAAATACTCCGAATCCCACATTAGCACTCTCTCAATAAGTGTCTCTACAAATTGGTTTAACCGGTAATAAATCAACTTAGACACCTTCAAAAATTGACATTTAAAATCTTATAAATAAGTCGTCCGTACGTGGCTTCACCACAGTTTGAAAATGACCTTACAAGTCGAAACAGCTGTAACTAAAACACTAACCAAAAAACTTGCAGAACTCGATAATAACATTATCAAATTTAATTTTAATTAAATTTCTAAAAATTAAAATGGAGTTCTACGAATTAAACACAAAAACGATTAATAATCCAAAAAAGTTATTTGCGAGCGTTTGGTGGACTAGTGCTGGTGTCGTTCATTACAGGTTTCTTAAATCTGGCCAGACGATTACGGCAGATGTCTATTGTCAGCAACTGCAAACCATGATGGAAAAGCTAGCTGCTAAACAACCGAGGCTGGTTAATCGCTCTAGGCCACTGCTGCTTCATGACAACGCTAGACCACACACTGCACAACAGACGGCTACCAAATTAGAGGAGCTTCAATTGGAATGTCTAAGACATCCACCGTACTCTCCGGACCTTACCCCAACAGATTACCATTTTTTTCGAAATTTGGATAACTTCTTGCAAGGGAAAAAATTTAACTCCGATGGGGCAGTCCAAACCGCCTTCAAAGATTTTATTGATTCCCGTCCGAATGGTTTTTTTTTAGTAAGGGGATCGATGAACTACCTATGAGATGGCAAAAGTTCATAGATAGCAATGGTACATACTTTGATTAAATAAATATATTATATTTAAAAAAATCGACTTTATGTTCCTCCCATACAAAACGCCAATTTCATATGTAAAGACCTAATAATAATTTATGCGTGGCACACGATTAAGCATTGTAGGAATTTAAAATCGTGGATAAGAAAATCACTAATATTTGTTTAAAAATAGTCATATAAAAAAATAAAGTTGCAGATATATTTGCTGTACAATAATAACACAAAGACAAGTTGAATTTTAATGAAATCTTGTTTTTTCTTATCTTATTTGCAATGTGTGATGTTTTTACTATGATTAACCTGTATCAGAAGAAATGCTATTAAAAAGCGATTTTGCCAAATGTAGGAGTTGCGATACGTCAATGAAACGTATATTTTGCCAAAAATATACGCTCGTCTACTGCAGCGCCGCGGCTCGCCACTCGGTGACAAAGCACCGAACTAAAATAGTATATTTCAGTTGATTTAGGTACCAACACCGCGTCTGGCTTATTTTCGTTTTTGGACTGTATGAGGGTACAGGAGTGGGGAAATCTTGAAGTTACATGCATTCAATCCTGCGTCCGTATACCGGACGCAGAATGACGGTCGGACGCAGGATTGAATGAAAGTGGTCCATTAGAGGACGCAGCAATGTTAGCGGGATGTATATGTATATATATATATATATATATATAGAAACCTTCGTGGGCATGCGCACATCAACTTACCAAAATTTCATCACAATCGGATGAATAGCATAGGATACAATTGCATAATGCCAGAGCTCACTATTGTATATAGAAGCCATCGCAGGCATATACGTTGATCAAATCATAATGATTGGTTTAGGAACGCATCAGGGACCAACAAAGAAACATTCATTTTTATATATTAAGATTTTTAGATGAAAGAACAAAAAAGTAAGTTCTAATAAAATGTGTATGTTTTTTCTTTTTTTTTAACAGTAATTTTAGTGAGAAAAACATTAGACGAGCCATTTTTAAAACTTTTCTGTTCCATTCAAAATTTTTGTATTTCAATTTATTTCTAATAATAAAATTTTAAAACGTTTTTCATCACCTTTCAAAAACAATTTTTAGTTTTCTTATATATTCAGAAATATTCTGTTTATTTGGGTTTTATTGCACAGCGGAAATATTTTAACCTTCTGACGAATATGCCTAAGGGATGAGGGGTTAAAAATGGATCTCGCTTAGATGTGGACACTTAGAATGGATGAACAGAGAAAGGAGAGTAAGATGAAATTTATTTTGACATGAAAGTGAACCGTAGAAGACGCCGGGGACACTTGAGAAGTCGTGGCACGATCGAGTGAATCAAAGGTTTTTTTTTTACATTAACTCAACAAAATAATTTCCCCCGGGGCCTATGTCATCTTAGGGGGGTTTTTAAGGAAAGGAAGAAGCGGAATTTCTGATAAGGTATGAGGGGTGGGTAGGAATCCAGGATCGACGGACGTATGAATCCATCCCATCAACTACGGTGCGAGGCGATAGGCTGGATCCGGCCCGCCACGCAGCAGGTCAACCGCCAAGACCTTGATAAACCTCACCCGTGAACCCGGCACCCCTGCTAAGTCTCCAAATGTAGTGAACCATTTGGGGTGACCTATGGCAGAGGTGTTGGTTGTCCAATAAATGGTTCAGGGGGGGCAATGGCGCCTCCCAAAATGTTATGTTTTAGTCGAGTCAAGTCAAGAATAACATAATAGTATGAATGAGACGACGCGTGAATGTGATTGAAGCAAGAATGTGATTGAGCAAGTGCCAAGACAGAATTGTATGGCAGTCCATTATCTCTGCCCACCCTTGCGGAAAATGGCGTTAGTTTATTATTTAGTTATGAGAATTGAGATGTAAAAAAAAATGGCGCTACAAAGATGACATAGGCCCTGAGGGAAATTATTTTACTTAGGGCCTCCTGTGTGGAGCTCATGCAAAAAAAAAAAAATTAGTAAGGCACCCTCAGATGGTTTGGGCATGTAGAGCGAATGAACGAAGAAAATAGTGTGAGAAGAATACATGACGCAAAAGTGAACGGAAGAAGAAGTCGGGGACGCCCTAGGAAGGCATGGCACAACCAAGTGAATCAGATACTTGAATTCGGCCATGCCAAGAGTCAGAATAATAGAAGAGTATGTATGAGACGATGTATGAATGTAAACGAGGCAAGGAGTATGTGCCATGACCGAGTTGTTTGGCAGTCTGTCCTCTCTGCCTACGCCTGCGGAGAAATGGCGTGATGGTTAATAAGTCAGCTAGAGTTTTATCTCTTGTCTGAACTTTAAAAGATTCTTTTTTGCAAATTTGATAATAATTTATTCAACATTTTATTCCGCGGTTCCCATTTTTATAATGTCAAGGAATAAAATGATGTTTTCTTCTGATTTTAGGAAAGCAAACCTGTGATGGAACAGAAATTCACTCCTTACGAAATTTTCGATATGGAATTCACAGATCAGGTTTCCACAGTCGACGAATCAGAAACCGAAGATACAAAAGAAGGCTTGCGGCAATTTGAGTTAGAGTTATCATTTCCCGATACAAAGCCGGAATCTGTTGCAATGGAATTTGGTGTGACGGAATCTGGAGAGATGGAATCTGGTGTGATGGAATCTGTTGCAGCGAAATCTGCTGGAATGGAATCTGTTGGTACAGAATCTGTTGGGACGGAATCTGGTGGGTCGGAACCTGTTGGAATGGTATTTGGTGAAGTCGGTGCTATTGGAACGTCTGATGTCAAAGGTATTTTTTCAAATTTTTAATTTTTTTCTGTTAATTTTTTCGTTTTTCTAATGTTTGTAACGTACAATAGTTCCAATTGCCTGGAACCAGTGGGACTATGTTTGAATTTGAAGGGAGTGGGAGGGGAAGGAGATGCAAAAGAGGAAGGTTCTGAAATTCTGATCCGGTCATCAAAAAATGATGGCTAAAACCATTACAAGCAAAGTTTCCATTCTGAATGGTAGCCTATCTCCAGGGCGATACTGAAAGTATCTACAACTCTGGAATGTGTTGCAAAGTTGTTTATATTGTTATATTTCATAAAGAGTACAGTATACTGTGAGCGGATCGAATGCCTCACTACTTACCTACACATGGACTCATCTCAGGGCTAGGTTCGCGCACTCTTGACAAGATGAATGAATGTAATTGAAAGTCGATTTAACAAAGCATATTTATTACAGTAAAGGGTTTAAGTTATACAATAGAACGTTACGTTTTAAGACCTGAATGATAGCTTTAAGATCGGAAGTTAGGTACTTTGAAATGATACTAAACTGGAAGTTAATGGCTCGAATATCTACAGTTATAATTAGGAGACTACCTTGGTCATCTTGAGGGATTGTGGGGTGAAAGGGGCCGGCTAAGCTCATGCCGGACTGGCAGAGTCTTTAGCCGGAGGGCAGGAATCAGTCGCTGGACATTGCGGGCCAGCATTCAACCAGGGCGAAGATGGACATGATGCTCCGCTTCCAAGATCAGGGCTCCAGGTTCACAGTCACTTGATATCCAGAAACTACGGCCAACGCCAGGGTCTGAGGTACCCAAAAAGGGCGCCCACAGGGCCACCGCCTCGGGCGAGAACTACACGATGTTTGTAGTATGAGATCCACGTGCGGAAAGAAAGAGAGGACGAATCTAAGTGCGTTTGTCCTTATATAGGCTTCCTTTCTCTGCTATTGCTAGGCGATCGTAGCGCCATTACGACAATTTGCGAATCCATCGACAGAAACACTCGATTGTCAACCTGTGGGAGAGACGCCGCTTCTTCAACTGTTTTGACGTATGTGCGAACATAACACTATGTTGTGAAATAATTGCTTAATTATTATTGTCATCCCCTTTTTCGAAATGCGTAATTTAACACATTCACCACTTAACCCCTTTTTGGGAACAACTCATATAAGTCTCACAGAAATCCTTGAGTGTCCCTTACTATCACGGTGAGATATATGATCTAATAGGCGTTAGTAAGAAAAAACATTACACTTTATAATCAAATCTACTAAATAATTAAAGTACCCATCTTTATCCTGTGGAGCAATTGCACATATATAGGAGCCATTTTAAATGTCTCCGATTTCTTTTCGGCTAAAAAAGCCCATTATCTCCTGATTCGGCAACTTTTTTTTTTTTTTTAAATATTTTTAGCTCCCACGTTTGTTATTTTGGATTTAAAACAAAGCTATTGAAATACTTTATCTATTATGACCATAGATGTCGCGAATCTGAACTTCGTAGACTATTTTAAAACAATGTTAAAAATAATTTTTTTCATGCAGAATTTTTGATCAGCTGTTTACGGTTAAAATTAAGTCCTTTTTTAAACAACTTCAAAATAGGAGTAGGTTCTCAATTTGACCGTATTTTTTCATAGATATGCACCTTTCATTATCATGTATACCACAGACAACATACAGATCTCGAAAATATTCCATGCAGACTCGAATAAGTACCTCTCACAGCAGTTTCAAAGTAACAACAGGATTCGCTTGGTTATAAACTTTACGATTTTTTTATTTATTTTTTATAAATCCTACAAAAATGAGATAAAGGGTAAAATACAGGTTAATTCATTGGCTATATAGCACTACAATAAGTTTTTGTCTCCATATTAAAAATCGAAGGTATGATTTTTTTATGTTATTTATTATTTATTATCCTCAATCTTTGTAATTTTCAATTATGCTGTGAAGCTCTTCAAATACCACTTTACTCATACTGAAGTACATGAAAAATCGTCCATCATCAGATTCTAGTTCCTTTACTAAAGTATGAAACTCTTGTCAAACATTTGTCTTTGTTAATATTGTGGACCCAAATACTTCTCACTTTTTTAATTTTCTTACTTTCTTAATTACTCTGGTCAACAATTCTATCAATGTCCGATTGGAGTCGAATTCAGACCAAAGTTTGTATTTAAATTATTAAATGTTTACAATATAAATAAGAGATGTTCCTCGCTAGTTGACCCCCATTTATTGACTCCCGTCATCGTGAATTCTTCGATATACCACAATTATATTTGGTATTTGTAGCCATTTTATTTTTTTTCAGGTCCCCAAATCAAAGAGTCTGAAAGAAAACCTTCCCCAAAAATATGCAAAAAGAATAAGAAAGAACGAGCCACAAGTGGCCGCAAACGTGCTCGCAACGAACCGAACAAGTTACATTGTTCAATGTGCAGTTACACATGCAGATTCGAATCAAGGTTAAAATGCCACATGGTTCGACACACAGGAATGAAACCGTTTACGTGTGATTTGTGCAGCTTTTCCAGCGCACGAAATCATGACTTGAAAGAGCACCAACTGACGCATTCCAGAGAAAAACCTTTCGAGTGTAAAACGTGCGGTGCCTTTTTTCGTCATAAAAGAAATTTGCGAGCTCATAAGAGGATTCACAGCGGAGAGAAACCGTTTGCATGTGATATATGCCCCTACGCTTCCACACAGAGGAGTTCTTTAACGAGTCACATGCAGAGCCATAATGTAACCGGCGAAGATGGTCCGAAACCATTTCTATGTGATAAGTGCAGTTATTCAAGCTTTAATCCGCGATATTTTAAAAGGCACACGATGACCCACTTGCCTAAACCTTTTTTATGTGCTCTGTGCGGAAAATCTTTTACAACGAAAGCCTCATTGACAGTGCACATCCGTACTCACACTGGAGAAAAACCGCATTCGTGCTGCACCTGCAGTTTCTCGACTAATAACAGAGAATATTTGAAAATTCATACAAGAATTCATTCTGGGGAAAAACCATTTGCATGTGATGAATGTAGCCGCTCATTTTCTAATGGGAAATATTTAAAAATGCACAAATTGACTCACACGGGAGAAAAGCCCTTTTCGTGTGACAAGTGCAACAGATGCTTTGCTCTTAAAAGCAATTTAAAAGCTCACGCACTTACTCATACCAGAGAGAGGCCATTTTCTTGTGATTAGTGCAAAAGTGTTGCGCTGTTTTGCAACGCATTGGATTCCCGCAGTGCTGCAATCCCTCAACTGATATTTGGCGAAATTATATTTACAGTATCGGATAGCCAAGGGAGAGGAGTTCCTATCGGAGTCCCATTGATGGTTTGCGATGTAGCATTGAGCTGAACATCGACTATGGAAGTGTGGAAGCTTACAGCCAATAATAGAACACAGTTGACGTGAATATTTGTTGTGCCGTGTCCCTACAGTCAGAGCGATTAGTGTAATTTAATAGTTGCTTCGTTTTTTTTTTTCAAAGTAACCCGATTTGGAACCTATCTGGTCCTTAAATCTTTGTGTCCTTGAGAATTAGGATAACGGATGCCGCTCTGACGGTTTCGGCATTGCATCCCCAGCTAGCTTTTTGACAATGTTTTAAGTCTAATCCTGGCTTTTTGCCCACTGTTTCCATGATCATTTACCGCGAACCATATTAGGCAGGAGCCTGAATTAGTGCAAGTCACTACTCCACTACTAACTTCACACAAATCTAATTTGATATAATAATCGGACATTCTGGAAAGAAACCGTTTTATTGTGAAGTGTGCAACTTCCACACACTCGTAATAGGGAATAGTGCATTGATATCACAACTGCTTTCGATAAATAACTTTTTGTATACTTTTTTATATTTGCCTTATTTATTAAATACAATATACATTTATATTAAATGAAAATACTACGTATTTGAAATTTAAATTGTTTTAATACGCATACCCCTCAACAGTCTCCCTTATCGGGTGATCGAAAATGGCAATTCTTACCAGCCGTAGTAATGAAATAATATGAAAATATGTTTAAACTAATCTTATTGGCAAATCTGTACATTAATAATTTATCAATATGTGTTAATGTTTTTATATTTTTTTATTGGAAGTAAATTTGGGTTCCTACCGCCACAGAAGTGTTTTATTGGAAGTTTGAAGGGAAACTCAGAAGTGTTTGACGTCCGTTCTGCCCACATATTTTTCCTTCTTGTTTAGATACGGCGCTTATCCCAAATAAGTCCCTGCGTAGCGGTCTGCCTTTTGTTTCCTATGCTGTCAATTGAGTTAATAATGTCATTATTTAATTATGACAATATCTCTGTAAATATACTACACATAGAATTCATATTTAGGTATTTGTCTGCAATACATTTGATGTATTGGATAAAATAATGAGATCCAAAACATAAGTATTTTTCGAACGCAACAGAAAAAATGTATTTTGGAAAAATCTCGAGTAAATTTGTCAATTTACATTTTTGTGGCTGCGCCGCGACGTGCTGTCGGTCTGTCAGCAGTAATGAACTTATGTACTAGCTGGTACCCGGAATGCGTTGCTATGCCATTCAAAGAAATAAATTGATTCTCCCTGCGTGTCCTTTCCCGTGCATCCCCGTTCCCATCCAACCATCCCCCACCCTCGTGTCTTTCTTCTCCACAAACCCCACCTTCCCCCTGCCTTTCCTCCCTGCCACTAAAATATACGAAATACACACATTTTCATTTATACAAATTTCATAACGCTAGAGCTTACCATTGTATACAGCCTATGTTACTCGCTGATAATGTAGCTTTCTATTGGTGAAAGAATTTTTCAAATCGGTTTAGTAGTAGTTTCGGAGCCTATTCAATGCAAACAAACAGTCAAATCTTTCCTCTTTATTTTTATTTTTTTTTTTTGCATGAGCTCCACAAAGGAGGCCCTGAGGAAAATAATTTCACTCAGGGCCTATGTCATCTTTGAGGATGCTGTGTGGAGGGTTTTTTTAAGGAAAGGAAGGAGAAGAGAGTTCTGGGAAGGAAAAGGGTTTAAGGGGTGGGTAGGAATCTGGGGTTCAGTATTTCCTGGTCATCCGCCTCCAAGACCTAGACAAGCCTCACCCCATGAACCCGGGCACCCCTGCTAAATCACCAAACGTAGCGAACCACTTGGGGTGACCTATGGCAGAGGTGTTGGTTATCCAATAAAGCTTACGCGTACCCATTCCCGCCTCCCAAAGTACAATATAGTCTTATTTATACTCTTTATAGTCTTATTAGAAAGATTTCATGCATTGCCGACGTTTTTTCCTTGTTTACCGTACGTGTGCCCAAGTGAAAGACCACCATTAAGAATTGAAACATTGCTTGAAATAAATTTATCCGTGTTTGGTGGTCAGATCTGAATCGCCAGTTACTTCCCCACCTTATTCTCCTCCATCTACTTCAGCCTCATGACATACCCCAATAATTAGTAACCACAGTCTCTCTGGCTTCAGACGGATGGGAGCACTTAGAATACTTGTGCGGTATTCGCATAAAAATCCAGATCAGATACTTCATTGTTTAAATTAATGTAACATTTTAACTGACTAACTTTTTTCTATATTTTCAGGTTCCCAAAATAAAGACACGCTGCTACCGACAACGACCGAAGAAAATCGTAAAAAACTAATAAACTTTATAAATAGTTTTCACACATATGCTCTCACTGGACCAATTCTTTTGTGTTGTCCAATATGCAATTTCACGTGCGGGTTCGAATCGAGATTAAAAAACCACATGATTTTACATTCCGGGAGGAATTCACGTTTGAGCGGGATTAAACCTAGATTGAAAAAATTAAATGTTCAGCTTTCCGAGAAGAAACGGTTTGCCTGTGAGTCGTGCAGTTTTACATCTATACGTAAGGAAGATTTGAAAGAGCATAATTATAAACACACAGGAGAGAAGCCCTTTCAGTGTCAATTGTGTGGAGTTTTTTATCGTTACAGAAGAGGTTTAAGAGTTCACATGAGGACTCACAGTGGAGAGAAACCATATGGGTGTAATGAATGCGGTTACACGGCCGCACAGAGGGGATCTCTGACAGTGCATATGCGCCAGCATTTAAAGATGCATGTAAGGAATAGAAACGTCGTCTTAAAGAACAAACTGAAATCATACGAATGTGACAAGTGCAGTTATTCAAGTCCTAATTCACAATATTTACAAACACACTTGTTATCACATGATGGAATGAAGCTATATGCGTGCGATAAATGCTCTTATTTATCTACTTCTGAAAATAATTTGAATACCCATTTACTAAGACACTCAGAGAATAAAGAATTTTTGTGTGATCAGTGTGGTAAATCTTTTACCACGAAAATTTCTTTGAAAGTTCATATTCGTGTTCACACCGGGGAAAAACCGTATTCGTGTAGTACTTGCAGTTTCTCCACTAATAATAGAGAATATTTAAAAATTCATTTAAGGATTCATACTGGGGAAAAACCATTTGTTTGTAATGTATGCAGCCGCTCATTTTCTAATGGGAAATATTTAAAAATGCACAAATTGACTCACTCAGGAGTAAAGGCCTTTTCGTGTGAAAAGTGCAGCCGGTCCTTTGCCATGAAAAGCAATTTAAAAGCTCACATGTTTACCCACACAGGAGAGAGACCATTTGGTTGTGATCAGTGCAGTTACTCCACTTCACACAAGTCCAATTTGAAATACCATCTTCGCAGTCATTCTGGAAATAAACCATTTTCTTGTAAAGACTGCAATTTTTCGTGCACTCGTAAAAGTGCACTGATATCCCACATGCTTTTTCACGTCGGTGATAAATAACTATGTTGGAGTTCCACTTCATAATAAGCTCGTGACTTCAGACCAGGCTAATTATTTTACTCATTCGGCGACAGTCGATAGGCAGTCTGTCAGAGAACGCCGTTGTTTTGCATCACCTAAGGCCTAAGGGATTAGAGAAAAGGCTTTTCCTCTCTGTCAATTACAACTAAAGATGTTACTTCTTTATAGTATAAAATCGTTGTCCCCTATACCACAGCTGGTGAAATTGTTCTTTGTAGAAATCTGTAGTTTCGTCACTAATTTGGATGTTTCCTCAACTTTGCTGACTAGGCGGTCGCCGACCGAGAGAATCCTACAGACCAGCAGCATATCATTTGATTGGATTCTTGAATTTGGTGTTATCAAAAGTGTGGCAGTACGGAGTTTGCATCACATCCAATTTATTGAACTTCACAACAATTTTTATGTTCGGACAAGTATAAACAAGCAAAAAATTGTGTAATGTAATTAATTTCTTTATTTTATTTCTCGTGCATTTTTTATACACTGTAAAATAAATTGAATTGAAATACTTGAAATAAATTGTTTTATTTTTGTCAGTCCCAACTCCCTATTGGTTGAATGGTGTAAGTATATCATTCTTAATCAGTGGCCGCAATTACAACAATGCCTATAATCAAGTGACGGCACTGTTTGGCTCTGTTCCCGAAATGAATTGTTAATATTTTGGTTAAAATTTCGAAAGACACGCTAAATACAAACATTTTTTTAGAAAAAAAACCTGCTGATTCACCTTAAATAACAATTAGTAAAAACTGCGTGGTTATTGAAATTTTAATGCAGTATTTTCCATCGCTCCGAATGCAAATAGTTGTCTTATAGAGAAATTAAAAATTATAGTGATCTAAAGATTTTTTTCCTAAAAAAATATTCGCAATGCGCATGTGATTTCTAAAGTTTACCATATGTTGTTATGGCCAACATAAATGTCCAGTGCATATTTCAAAAATTAATCGGAATTATTATTTTATACTTAAACAGTGCAATAGGCAATAGAGAACTCCAGTCCAATTTTTTTTTTTTTTTTTTTATTAATAAAGACCTTCAAACTTAAATAACTGCATTTTTATTTTTATAGTTAGTTTTAATAGTTATAATAATTGTCAAAGTTTTAATTTTTAAAGACTCCCAGAAACGCACCGTATCTATGGTGGTCTTCACCCACCAATAGTTTTTTTTTACTTTTTAAGTTGTCATTTTGAATCAGTGATGTTATGTCGAGGAAAATTTCCCTAGATCTAGGGGAGAAAAATATTTTTTAGGGATAAGGGATATCAGGACAAAATCTAGGGAAATTTCGAACTCTAGCACTTTCACTTTGAAATCTAGGGAAATAATTTTTTTGGGCAGAGCATCCCTGATTTTGAATTTAAGAAAATTGCGGAATAAAATGAATATAGGATGTCTCAAAGACTTTTGTGTGAGAAATTGAGGCGATTTTTATTTAAGATTAACTGCTTTTAATATAGAAAAACATTGGTAAAATGTCCACATTTCACCGCTACTGTTATTGTATTTTAACAAAGTGCAATATAAAAATAATAAATCATCTTTTTCATTGCAAATAAAAGTGACATCGTTCTTCAATTTTGTGTTCAGGCGTGATTTTGTAAATTGTTTTATGTATAACACATACAGAAACACTGGTATTTATAATACACTGATCATGACGATTGTCTAGTAACTTGTATAAAAAGCCCTATACTAAAAACAATTTGAAAATACAATGTCAAATATGACACGACTTTAACCTCAAATAGGCAAAATTTATTGCAGATTGACCGCAAATATAGCCCTTTTCGTAAATTGTCGAGGGCCCAAATTATGTTTCAATAAACACAATAACTATTATTTATCTAAATCTCTATAAACAGTATGAAAATAAACCAAAAACACGAAATGTTGAATTGCATACATGTCAATTTTCAAATGTCAATACAACGTTCAACACGGACGCTATTACCAGGTGACAGGTTAACAGTGACATCATCGTTAACCATTTCAGTAATGCCAACTTGACGCTGTATTTTGAGGAGAGGTTTAAAAATGCACTTTTTAATATTTTTTTAAAAACTCTGCGTTTAATATTATGAAATAAAACTTATATATTCAGAATCAGCGTTTCTTGGTCTATATGAACATATTTTTTTAAAGCCATAATATTTTTCACTGGAGTTCCTTATTATAAATAATAAAAAATTATTATGAAAACCAAGAAAGCAGAAGTACAAGAGATGCAAATTATTATTAAAGCTCTAATTCTGACATTTAAAAAAGTGAGTTAGTAGGTACAAATGGTTTATGACGCTTCGTTTAATCTCTTAATATAATAAATATGTACAAATAAATAATTAGCAAGTTACAAATTACATTTGAATAAATAACTAAATTTAAAAAATATACTGGGAAGCCACAAAAATTAATCACATAATCTTTTCGGTCGTGGAAACCTCGAAAAATATAATTGTTTTGGTGAAAATTATTGCTGTTCGATTGAAATTATTAAAGGGCTTCTTATCTTGGGTAATTGGAATGAAACATAACAGAATATGAAAAGATAATTTGTTTGGTTAGTATGTTTTTCATCGCTTTTCTTCAGTGTTCTGTTTTGTAACAGTACCCTCATCTTGATGAATCAGAGCGTGTTTCATCATACTGTTTTTGAGTTTGAAAGTTTGGTTGCAATACAAACAACTAAACGGTTTCTCTCCGGAGTGACTTCTTACATGCGCCTTAAGGTTTTGCTTTAAGCCGCTTTTATAGTCACAGTGAGGGCACGCGAAGGGCCGTTCCCCTGAGTTTTTACGCAAGTGAAGGGTCAGGGAAGACTTAAGTCGACTGGTGTAACTGCACTCATTACATGAGAATGGCTTCTCCCCTGTATGACAGCGAATGTGATATTGTAAATTCTGTTTAGTACTGGAGCAATAACTACATTGCGGACATGAAAACGGTTTGACTCCGCTATGTTTTCTCATGTGCACTTTCAGGACTGCTTTGGTCCAACAAGAATAAGCACACTCCGTGCATTTGAATGGATGTGTCTCGGTATGCCTTCGCAAATGCGAATTCAATGAATACTCCGATTTACAAACGTAACTACAGAGTTTGCATCTGAAGTTTTCTTCGTTGTGCGTCCTCATGTGTACTTCGAGGCAAGATTTCCGCTTCGTTTTGAATTCACATTTTAAACAACCGAAAGGTTTGAGTTCAGAATGCTTCAATAAATGTGTATCAAGTTGAAATTTATACACGAATGTTTTACCGCATTCAGAGCACAAATGCGCACCTTTACTTTGCGACCATTCTTTGCTGTCGCCGATAGAATGCGTCGTTAAATGAACCGCCAATTTACTTCGTTGTATGAACCTTTTATCACAATGAGAACAAGCGTATGGTTTAACACCACTGTGTGTTAGCATATGATATTTCAATTTCTGATTTGTTACGCAGGTGTAGCTACATTTATCACATTTGATTGGTTTCCCTGTATGCTCATACATATGCATCTTTAGATCGTTCGGTCTGAAGCATGTATAGCTACATTCCTTGCACGAAAGCATACTTTCCCCTGTGTGAGTGTTGACGTGATATTTTAACAAGTTTTTAGCTGTAGCCTTGAAGTCGCATAGAGAACACGAGTAAAGATTCTCTGAAACGAATGTGATTGGAATCTGTTCGATATGGGTGGATAAATGGCGCGTCATAGCATATTTTTGTCTGAACGCTTTACCACATTTTAAACACGGAAATGGTTTCTCGCCACTATGCCGCATTTTGTGACTATTCAACTTCTGCTTCGTTTCACAAGTGTAACTGCACTCAGAACATTTGAGTGGTTTTCCAGTATGTTTTAACATGTGTAGTTTTAAATCGTTTGATCTATAACAAGCGAAATCGCAATGACTGCAAGAAAATCCGTTTTCTTTCTTATGCGAAAAAATGTGGCGATTCAGCAGATTCTTTGTCGTTGACTTATAATCACAAAAATTGCAAAAAAATGATTTAATTTGTGGAGTTGTTTTGGGTTTTGAGTGAGCCGCGACGTGGCGGGACATAGCACTTTTATGCCGAAATAATTTCGTGCAGACAGAACACGAAAATTGTTTTATGTCTGAATGGCGTACCATGTGGTATTCTAGTCTTTGATTTGTGGTACAGGAATAGTTGCATTCTGAACATCGAATGGGATTCTCGGTGTGTTTGTATTTGTGCAATTTCATCTCGTTTGTTCTGTAGCAAGTAAAGCTGCAGTGTTGACAGGAGAGTTTGTTTTCGCCGGTGTGCGAATAAAGATGATACTTTAGCGTGTGTTTAGCTGTGAACTTGCTAGGACATATGGAACAAGAATATTGCTTCTCCAGTAGATGGGTTGTTGATGCGAGCTTTTCATCGAAAGCGGAATTGTCCTCTTTTATAAAGCAACCTGAAATAACAAATCAAATAAAAATTACTATTCAAATACTAACTGTAAAACCCTTACATTACTGAAATCAACCTTGATATATGGCTAAGAGGCATGGAACTGGCAGAGGAGGGATGAAAATAAACTGAATGCTGTAGAAATGAGGTCTCTAACGCGTATGTGTGGAAGACAAGTCAAAAATTTTGAGATCAAAGAATGCAGGACAAGCATTCAGCCTATCTCCGTGGAAAAGCGGCGTGATGGTTTATTGGTGCTGTTAGATTAGGTTTATTCCTTCACTTATCTTTACTTTTCTTCAATGTTCTGTATTGTCATAGATACAAAAATCATACCTAGTTCTACGCCGTCTTCCAAAGGCATTTCCAGTGTATCTGTTTTGAGGTATGGGTCAGGCATGTTTACATGCGCAAAAGCAATTTCGGCCATTTCGGCACCTATTTGTTCATTTGCAGCCTTATTATAAAATCCGAGGTTTTTTGAAGTATTCGGAATGTATTCCGTAATAGGTATTTCGAAATATTTTTGTTCTTCATCCTCGACATCAGTTGTAGGTTCCAATTTCACCGTAATTAGATTTATTTCGCCAGCTTCCATTTTTGATTCCTCGTTTGTAGGTTAAATTCGGAAGCCCTGAAATGTAAAAAAAATAAAATTTCGTCTTACACATAGAGTATAAGTAATAAAGAGAGTAAGAAAGTTAATTGTGGAGAGGTAAGCGGTGGCGAGAGGAGACTGTCGAATTCGCCAGTCGAACAATACTCACGGATCATGCCGAAATTAGACGAACCTTGTCGAATGTCATCGTACGACAGTAATTGTGTTTAAAATTCAAAAACTTATCCTCGCTCGATCAGCAGTTATTTTAACGTCAATCATTGATGTGATTTAAAAATGACGATGAATCCGTTAACTGAGACAAAGGACCGTTTTAAGCATGTTTTAAGGCGGTTCTTCTGATATGAATCTGGATGTGCTATATATAGCAATCTATGGATTACTGACTGTCATTTCAATTTGATAGTTACCTTTAGTATTCGATAGGTTGTTTGTTTACAATTTACCACCTTACGATGAACTGTTATCGATTTATTGTTGTTTTCTGCTTTAAAAGTAAAATGAACAAGAAAATAACACAGAACTGTCTGAAACAATTCTTTTTGACAAATATTTTTACGGCGAAAAATGGCGAAACAAAATATTAACAGATGTTTTCCAAATGACAATTTTACTGTGCATTTTACGTAAAATTTTTCTTTGCATTTTAATATAGTAATATTATACTTATTCTTTACTTTAGAGATTTAATTATTAGAAAAATGACTAAAAAGAGATTTACAGATTACAAAGGAAGAATGGTTAAGTACTTAATTCATCTAATATTCACTTCAAACATTTGATGAAATTAATCCACTATTTCGTTTTCAAATCTTTATCTTTTGGAAACACATGTACCTACACCCTTATTATTACACATTGTAACAAAACAACAATTTGATGGGATTACTGTGATATTAATACATAAACCTTAAATTGTCTCAAATGGCGTAGAAAACGTACATGATTTGACAAATCTTCGCATCTAATTGGACAGTCTTTCGAATCAAAAATCGTTCGTTCAATAATTGCTGAGCCCTTTGGAATTTAGTTTCATCGTGGAACGAGATTTTGTTTTACTTATAATTGCGTTATACCGCAATTGGCTAGAGTTATGGAAAGTAAAATGAAAATTTTATCACTGTATTCGCACACTGTTGGTAGGCACTGTTTTTGCAGACGACTGATGTCTTTTCAACTGACGAATTGTCCTGTTTTTTTTTTTAACTTCCGTAAATCGCATATGTTAAATCACATAAATTCGTTGAAAATTGACATTGATCGTCCCCAGGGAACGCTTCGTGTTTCATTTAATTATAGTACATCAATAATATGATACAAACAAACATTTAAACACCCAAATGTCAACATCCGCGGTTTAGAGACGGCAACATTTTGTTTTGCCATTTTAATGTGGAAATAAGATTTTAATCTACCGTTTCTACTCGTCATTAGCAAAATACCTTCATAAAGTAACAACTTACGCGATATATTGTAGTTCAGAGCGTTTACTTAATAGAACCCCAATTAAATTATCATGATATCTGACAGATGACGAAAGAATCGATTAAATAAAAGAAAGCGAGTGCGCACTGCGCATGCCCAAGATAATAACCTATGCCACACACAGAAATTCTAACTTTATTTACAAAGCGATCCATACATGAAATGTTATATTAGTTAGGAGGTATGTACTTAGTTTAAAATGTCGTAAAAATTATTATTGTACGCAGGTTTTCGACAAGAAACAAAATGATTGTAGAAATAATAAATTCCTTTATTTATCATTGTTTTTCATGGTGACCGGACAAATCGAAATGAAATAAACTCATATACGAGTACCTATATCCTCCTTTGAAAATTCATTAAAAGTGATGAAAAAAAATGGCTAAATAAGTAAGGGTTAAGGATTGGTTTATTCGTTTATTTATGGGGTAGCCAAACCAAGAGCCGCCTGCAAAAACTTGCGGAACGGGTTTTTAACTGCTAGTATTTACATTAATAACATAATATCAATAAGTAACTCCATCGTTCATGGACATATAATATTTTATTTGTTTGCATGCATTAGAACTAACCTTCCTACGGAGGCAACAAAACTACTAATCAACTCTTACGTAGTCTCACAATGTAGAGTAGTTCTATAAAAAATAGAGTCATTGTGAGAGCCCTGAGGTAGTAACTATCTGTTACTTATATCAGGGCAAATATGTGGTGGATAACCTCCAATGAACTTATAATATGAGAATGTTTTCCTTCAAAATGCGTCAGCAGATGAATCCACAGCAGAAATTTTACACTCTGAATACAAAGGTGGTTTAAATTAAATCTGTATGCGGCCAATTAAAACTACACTCAGAACATTAAAATGGTTTCTCTTTGATTCTGGCAGCACATACATAGTCTGCAACTAGAATTTTCGAAATATGTCAAGAGACGAAATTTTACATTCTGAACTTACAATCTGAACTTGCAATCAATAAAGATTGCAAGTTCAGAATGTAAAATTTCGTCTCTTGACATATTTCGAAAATTCTAGTTGCAGACTATGTATGTGCTGCCAGAATCAAAGAGAAACCATTTTAATGTTCTGAGTGTAGTTTTAATTGGCCGCATACAGATTTAATTCAAACCACCTTTGTATTGTAAAGCTTGTATTGTAAAGCTTGTATTGTAAAGCTTCAGTCGGTACAGGATGAATCTGCAACTTGTTATTTAATGTATCGTTATATTTAATGTATCGTTATACTAAGTTTCGCCAATCATATCCACCAAATTGTAAACAAAGGTATGAAAACACTAGGCTTCATATTAAGAACAACCAAAAACTTTAATTCCATACAAGTCATTAAATTATTATATGTATCTCTGGTTAGAAGCCTAATGGAATATAACTAGGTAGTTTGGTCTCCATCTTACAAAATTCACATTAATAACATTGAGCGAATACAAAAAAAATTTCTGCGTTTTATAAATTTTAAATTAAATATCCTGTTAGAAGACTTGAAATATAATTTATTATTAAATGTTTTAAAAATACACACACTAGAAGACAGACGTAAAATAAACGACTTAACATTTTTAATTCAAAATACTTAACTCTAAATTTGACTGTTGCGAACTACTGCAACTCATTAAACTTACGAATACCGACAGTAACTACACGACAAAATACACTGTTCTACTGTAGCATTCATAAGCTGAACTTCATTGTCCACTCTCCGATACAACGATTTCACACTATGGGAAATCAGTACTTAGGTGATATTGACATATTTAACATAAACTTGGCGAAATTTGTTGATCTTGTAAAAAACTTATTCCAAAACTATTCCTTAACCTATCTGTTTTTCTGAAAACCTATGAAATCGCTGTATTTTTGTATTTTTATGACTTGTGTGCTTTTTAATCAAATTTTATTTTTATTATTTCTGTATATGTTAAATAATCTGTCATGAATTATTTGTACAACCAAAATGTAAAAGCCCTTTGGGCGTTAAATAAATAAATAAAAATAAATAAATATTCTGAACACAAAGGTGGTTTAAATTAAATCTGTATGCAGCGAATTAAAACTACACTCAGAACATGAAAATGGTTTGTCTTTGGTTTTGGCAGAACATACCTAGTCTGCACCTAGAATTTTATTACTGCACTTTGAATAAGAGAATATTTTTCTTCGAAATATGTCAGCAATCGAAATTTTACATTCAGAACTTGCAACTTAAATGTAAAGCATCAGTCGGTACAGGATGAATCTGCAACTTGTTATTGAATGTATCGTTATATTCTGAACACAGAGGAGGTTTAAATTAAATCTGTATGCGGCGAATTAAAACTACACTCAGAATATCAAAATGGTTTCTCTTTGATTCTGGTAGCACTTACATAGTCTGCAACTAGAATTTTATAAATGCACTTCGAAAAAGAGAATATTTTCTTTACTGAAAAGTGGTGGGGTCCCCTCTAATGCACTTTGAATAAGAGAATATTTTCCCTCGAAATATCTCAGCAGACGAATCCAACTGGAATTTTGAATTCTGAACACAAAACTAGTTTAAATTAAATCTGTATGCGGCGAATTATAACTACATTCAGAAATTAATGTAAACACTTTTGCCAAAAAGGAAATTCGTTTTGCAATTCTTCACTGAACTTACAACACCGCTTTTTCGCGGTCGGCATGGTCAAGAAATTATTTGATTTGATTTGAAAGATAAATATGGGTTATAAATATTACGTGTCATGGCGTGCACTAATTCGTAAACAAAACAAATCAATCACTACTACTACACTGGCGCTCTTTGACTCTTGCTTGTAACGTAAATAAACCAATCCCCAGATCGATATCTTCGGGCCTTTTCCAGGGACAAATTTTGTCTTGAACTTAACCAAATGGCTTAAATAGACTAAAGATAGAGGAAGTTTATTTGACTACCATAGACAGTATTTAAAAAAATATTGGAATGCGGGACGATTTAGACGATTTGAGGGACTATTGTTGTAAATATTGCAATGCGGGACTACAACTGTCAATGCGGGATGGTTGGCCGCCTTACTCATAACCGGAGTCTCTAAATATTCACACATTTCAGAACACCTTCGTAACCTTCACTGGCTCAAGTGCCCTGAAAGAATCCAATACAAATTGTGCTGGATGGTGTTTAAATCGATCAATGATATGTCATCTATGAACTATGATGGGTTGACATTTCATTGATTTTACATCTCTAAACTATGTGTCCCGGAAAATACTGGTCCGAGGCAGTCAACCCTTAGATCAGCAACATCATCAGCACCATCTCCAAATACTAAATTTGGAGATGGTGCTTTCAGAGTGTCTGGGCCTAACGGGTTTGGAATAAACTCCCTCCAACTTAGATGCATAACAACCCCAACAGAATTTAGATCCTAATTAAAAACCTACCTTTTTGAGCTCTCATGCCCTTAAATAAAAATAGGTACCTATCTGAGATCATAAAATTTAGCTTTTGTTTTCAAAATACGGTCATTACATAACATTATTGTATATTATAGTCCCCAATTATGTCTTCTGCGTGCGAACTGTACTTAAATTTCTCTAAATAAACAATAACAGTGTTAATCTCCAGTGACCTTCCAGGTAGGTATGGTCCTGTATATATTTTCTGCCTATACAGTACATTTTTACAGCAGCATCGCGTTCATTGGTCAAATCATGGTACATATAGTTTCGAATCGGTGATCAATGAACCGGTGGATGCAATTTTTAGCCATAAGGGGCCGTTCAAGTATTACGTAACGCACTTGGGGGGGGGGGGTCTTGTGAAACGTTACTGTGCGTTACGAGGGAGGGGAGGGGAGTTAGAACAACGCGTTACGTAACATGTTTTTCTTTATTTAGATTTAAAAAAACTAGGGAATTAAAATCTTCCAAGTTGGCAATACTTTTCGTTCTCGAAATCTCGTTTTATTTATTACCGCAAACGCGATTAAAATAAGAAAAAAGGTATTTAAGTGACTTTTCAGTACTTTGTGCAACTGAATTGTGACTTTCAGGTAAAAATTGTCACCTGGGCGTTACGTAACGTTTAGGGGGAGGGGGGGGAGAGTCCGGAAAAACGTTACGGCGCTTTACATGGGGGGGAGGGGGGTCAAAAATCTTCAAAAATTACGTTACGTAATACTTGAACGCCCCCTAAGTTGTTATAATGGTTTGTCTAGTAAGATTGTAGAAATGTATTACAAGTTTGTACAGCGCCCTTAAGGTGATTTTTCACAAAAACAGCGCTATACAAGTCATTCAAATATTATTATTATTAATAAATTTGTGGAATCGAAATAAAAACACCACTTAGTACGAGAATTCTATTTATTTATAAGCACATAATAACTCATTCAGTCTAAAATGTGTGTCTAAAGAAATAATTAACCACTCAGGCTAATTTGTTTGCTTTACGGACCAACTCATATAGGTCGCATAGAAATCATTGTGTCTCCCTTACTAGCACTGTTATAAATATGATCTAAACAGTGTTAAGAAGAGAAAACACCACGCTTTATATACACATCTAAAAGTTAACCACAAAATAATTAAAACATACACCTTTGTGAAATCAAAGTTTCGTTGGACCGCAATTTGAAAAACAATTATGAAAATTTGGGAATTTTTAATAAATTATTTGTGTAAAACATTAAAAAAGTTAGTTGACGATAACGTTTATAACACATTTGCCTAATAAAATATGTATGCATTCATATTTTTTTTATATTTTAATTAGAAAAACTTAGAATGAGCCACGGACATATGAATATATCTGGACCTGCCCTAAGTGATGAAAACGTATTATTTCCCCCTCCCCATGGAGCCGGCTGGAGCTCCTCCTTGGAGCCAGTTCGCTCCATGGGGAGGGGAGATAGCCTCGCTTGAATCTAAAATATGTGACATCATCATTCTTTCCTGTACACCGTGGATGTAACATCCATACATTTAACGAAATAACACGCCAAAAACGGCAGCTTATGCTTATACATTATACCTACATATTATGCGAACATAGCGAATGTGGGCGGTTCTCCAGTGTGCTCGTCGCTGGTTACAGGGGTAAGTAAATTATGAAACATTTGTAAAAGTGTCTTAACTAAATACGGCAACAAAATATTTCTATGTGAAAACGGGCGAATCTTTTCGGGGTGTACATTTGGCCTCCGCAAATATGTTATTAATGTGGCAAGCAATTCACACTCCCATGTAAAAAGGTCTATTCATTCAAAGCAGATTTTGCTTTTAAGAACTAAATGGTGATATTATAATGCGAGATGCCAATATACTGTCAGATTGATTTTTTGACGAATTACAGTCATCTTTCCCTCTTCGCCCCCCCATTGTTTGGTTTTACCCCTCACCTGTATCTTCTCGTCTATCCATTTGGATGTCTATGGGATGAGCCATTTTTAAAACTTTTTAAAGTTTGCATCAAAAGATGTACAAGTATACTTAAAAAATTATGTATATTTTTTTTACATTAGCTCCATACAGAGACCCTGAGAAAAATAATTTCCCGCAGGGGATGATGTGTGGGGCGTCTTTTTAAGGGAGGGAAGCATAGGGAGTTCTGGGAAGAAAAAAGATATGATGGGTGGGTAGGAATCTGGGGGTCGGTGTGTCCAGGAGTAATGGACATATGAATCCATCCCTCCAACTGCGGTGCAATTCAATGGGTTGAAAGAGTCCTACTTGAAAGGTCAAAAGGTCTCCCTCAACCACTCTCTCAATCTGGCTTGCCACGCAGCAGGTGAGTAGACGCGTCCGCCATATATTTTTTTTTTTACATGAATACCGCACAAGAGTCCCAAATGCTCCCGTCTGAAGCCAGTGAGACTATGGCATCCCCAATTGGGGTATGTTGTGAGGCTGAAAGTAGTGGGGAGGGAAAGGTAATAGTGAAGAGGAAGGTGGGGAAGTATCTGGCTATTCAGATCTGGTCACCAAACACGGCTAATGCCATTTCAAGCAACGTTTCAATTCTGAATGGTGGTCTTACACCAGGGTGATACTGAGAGTATCTTCCACTTTGAAATGTGACGCAAATATACTATATATTATTTTAAATTAATAAATGGTGAAATAACACAAATTAATCAAATAAAATTTATTTGCCATGCCGGGGTTCGATCTCGCGACCTTCAGTGTGCGAGTCAAGAGCCTTACCGCTGGACTACGCCGGTGTGAAAAAAATATTACAGAATTTTTTTTAGGATAGTGACACTCTTTCATGTATAAAAAAAAAATAATAATTTTGTCCAGTTAGCTTGTTCTAGTCGATTCACTGTGCTCTGGTGCGGGAGGGTTAAGAAATTATTTCTATTTAACTACTCCGACCCATCAGCTTGTTTTCAAGCTACCTACAACATTGCCAAACACATGTTTTTTTTTACATTAGCTCCACACAGGAGGCCCTGAGAAAAATAATTTCCTCATGGCCTATGTCATCTTTGGGGATGCTGTGTGGAGGGTTTTTTTAAGGAGAGGAAGTTCTGGGAAGGAAAAAGGTAAGATGGGTGGGTAGGCATCTAGGGTCCAGTGTGTCCAGTTCATCCGCCGCCAGATCCAGACGAGCCACACCCTATGAACCCGGGTACCCCTGCTAAGTCACCAAACGTAGCGAACCACTTGGGGTGACCTATGACAGAGGTGTTGGTTATCCAATAAATGGTTACCGGGGCGGCGGTACCCATTCCTGCCTTCCAAAATGAAAATGTTATGACGTATTATTATAAAATGACATATTAAAAAATAAATAAAAATTGCACTAATTTCACACAGGAGGCCCCGAGGAAAATAATTTCTCACAACAGGGTCTATGTCATCTGTGGGGAAGCTGTGCAGAGGATTTTTTAAGGAAAGGAAGGAGAGGAAGTTCTGGGAAGGCAAAGGGCATGAGGGGTGGTTAGGAATTTGGGGGTCAGTGGGAGTCTAGGAGAATCCATCCCTCCCACTGCAGTGCAAGACAATGTGTCAAAAGAGTCCAAGGGTCTGAAGGGTCTGAAGGGTCTATCTCAATCGACCTCTCCGGATCCGGCCCGTCGCGCAGCTGGTGGGCAAACGCACCCGCTGCAAAGACCTGGACAAACCTCACCCCATGAACCCGGGCACCACTGCTAAGTCACTTGTTGTGACTTAGGCAGAAGTGTTGGTAATCTAACGAATGATTCCCAGGGCGGCGGTACCCATACCCGCCTCCCGGCTGCCTCAGGAAAGCATGAGTCGAAGAAATGACCGGTTTTCACGAAACCGACATCTTCTGAGAATGGGTGTTCGGCTCGTATCCGTCTAATTTCACATAAGGCTGCTAACTCCTTCAAGCAGGCTCGAATGAAATACCATTAGAACAAACACAGAATCCCTACACTGTAGACGTGGGCAAAATTGAATGACTAAATTAAATGAATAAATTCAATCTTGTGACACACTCGATCTTATTCTCAATTTTAAAAGGAATTGATTCGTCATTCCTCATCTTTGGCCTTGCATCGTACGATTTTTAACGGCACCATAAGTTTTTATTTTCCTTTTAAATTATTTCAATGAATGGTGTGTACCGTAAACGATTTAAATATTATAATGATTCGTAAATATTTAAATAATAGTGCAAAACATGTAAAGTATCCCGTTCCCGCGCCCCATTCGTAAAACACCCATAGGTAACAACTTCATCGTGGTCAGCCCAAGCGAAATACGATCGCGAATCGGCCGAGTTACTAGTTCCGAATCTGTCTATTTCACAACGCAAGAATTAATACATTGGTTCTATTCAGTACATGATCCAGTCATAGTCTCGTACCTGTCCCGTCCCGCGTACAATAGTTTCTAGTTTATAGTCTGTCGATAACGAGTTTGTCGGGACCGCGTTGTCTTCTTCACTAATTCAGGAATTAAATCTCAATTCAATTGTGACGTCATCGTCTCTATGATCTCGTCAATCCCAACAGGACCGAAACGCAGTTCCTGCTAGGTCCGCAGCTCGTGAGTTTTCAAGTCACTGCGAGGCAAGAGGCAAGACACTAGCCAAAAATTACTAATTCATTCCTCAATGTTCGCCGCGAATCTGTCCGTGCGGTTCACTCATTCCTCTCCGTTGGCCAAGCTGTCAATTTCATTACATAGTTCATTGAAAACTTCTGACTTTGAATCAAAGCTATTGGAATACAAGTACCTATCTACTTTGAGACACAGAACTTTGGCAATCAGCTGTGGTCAGCTGTCATAAAACAATGTCTTTATGATAAAATTTTTGCTTCTATTAGATCACGTGAAGTGGAACAATTTTAAGTTTAATAAATAAAATAAAATTAGTAAAACTTTAGGGGTGAAACCAAACACTGTTTAATTTTAAGATTTTATTGCTAGTCTAAAGTAAATACATTTTTCTTGCCTAGCGGATTCTTGTGGGACTGCCAGGTGACATTGGCGGGAGATTTGAACTGAGAATTTCACACGAATATTGGTAAGAAACGTCGATTTGGCTGCAAAATGGTAATGTTTATCTCACTAGGTTTTAAATAAAGCTAAGTACATAATATAAGTTTTATTATAAGGTAAAACTTTTTCATTAGCACAATTTTTCAGAATGACATAATTCTTAATTTTTTTTTTTAAAGTGAAATAGTCAAATTCACCCTAGGAAGAGTGCTTTGTGAAGTGAAAACTTCTTTAGCACAGTTGTGTTTTGAAACTCGATGAAACGAAAAATAACGACATTAAAAAGACTAAAGGATTTAGTCTAATCGGTCTCTTCCACCCCACTTACGTTTTCTTTGTTTTCTGAATTAGATATTAAAATGAATTAGATAAATCAGCCCATGTCTAATACACTGTGTCTTTACATTAGAGTTGGCAATCACTTAGACGGACGGTACTCCTTTATACAGAACAAGCTGTTTTATCAAGTATTTGGGAGCTCCAGTCCAGAGGTGACTCCCAAACCAACTCTTGTACGTAAGTACTTGATATGGTATATATTGTACAAGGTTAGCAGCTAGTACTATGGAAGAATTTGCTAGCCGTATTCAAGACGCTCAGTTATAGCGTGTATTCAAACCACAGTTTTAGCTTCGATTGGATGGACCGTTCTAGCCTTTGCTGGGATCTGTGGCGCCCTTCTTGTGTACTAGCTTGTTGTGGTTCCACAGAGAGGAAGTGTGGCGGAAAGTTCTAGAGCAGACGGGGCAGCTGTAGGGCATCTCTCCGCTGTGGGTGCGCAGGTGAATCTTCAAAACGGTGGGAGTCTGAAATTACAACAAATGATATACATATTATATAAGGGATTATAAAAAAATTCCATCATATTCACCAGGATTATGTAAAAATTTCATCATATTCACCGGGATTATGTAAAAATTTCGTCATGTTCTCCGGGATTATGTAAAAATTACAATATATTTACTGGGATTATGTAAAAATTTCATCATATTCACCGGGATTACGTTAACATTCCATTATACTCGCCAGGATTAAGGATGAATTCCATTATACTTGGAGGGGATACAAAACAATTCAATTATATATACAAGAATAGAGTCGTTCAATTTCTATATCCGCTATATCAACTTTCATTGAACCGGAGAACACCGCAAAAAACTGTCACATCTCCAGCGTAAATAAAAAATTGCATTTTTTATTTTTATATAATGAATTGGAGTAATATACATTCGAAAAGTGTTCATTTTTCAATGTATGTCTAGAAATATTTAAGTAATTTGGATAAATAAAATGGATGTAGCGGATTTTGATACTCACTTTGTGATTTGTATGGAATATAGAGGCTTTTGAAATTCAACTGACCTGAGGGGCGTGTTTCTACACCAAAATAACTGCTCGTGAATGGTTGAATTCCGATATAGCGGGTTTTGATAGTAACTTCATGAATGATATAGCGGGTTTTGTTTCTCACTCGCAGTTTTAACGTGGTTTTTGGTTGTGATAAGGGCGATTTTAAAACTCAATTTTAGGTTAGTCTTGTTCCTCGCAATAACGTGAACAAGATGTCATACTCAGATCATTTCGTCAAAAATCGGATATAGCGGGTTTTGAAATTATAGGACTCAATTATAGAATCCTTCCATTTTATTCACAGGGATTACAGAAAAAATTCGCCAATATTATGGAAACACTCCATTATACTGGGATTTTAGAAAAACTACATCATATTTGAGGGAATACAAAAACATTAAATTATACTTAAAGGGATTATTGAAACATCCATTTAACTCCACAGGATTGCACAAAAAATCTCCAGTATTATGAAAACATTCATTATACTCAAAAGGATTTTAGACAAACTCCATTTTATTCACAGGGATTACAGATAAATTCCAGTATACTTAGAGGGAACACAAAAACATTAAATTATACTCTCAGGGATTATAGAAACCTTCCATTTTACTCTGCAGGATTGCAGAAAAAATCTCCAGTGTTACGGAAACATTCCATTATACTCAACAGGATTTTAGGTAAACTCCATTTTACTTATAGGGATTTCAGATAAATTCCAGTATACTTAGAAGGAACACAAAAACATTAAATTATACTTAAAAGGATTGTAGAAACCTTCATTTTACTCCGCAGGATTACAGAAAAAAAAAACAGTACTATAGAAACATTCCAATATATTCAACAGGATTTTAGATAAATTTCATTTTACTCACAGGGATTATAGATAAATTCCATTATACTTAGAGGGAACACAAATATTCAATTTTACTTTCAGGGATTATAGAAACCTTCCACTTTACTCCACAGGATTTGAAAAAAATCTCCGGTCGGTATTGTAGATACATTCCATTTCAATGACCTGGATTACAGACAAAACTTCATAGCACTCACCGTGAAGGCCTTATCGCACTGGCCGCACCTGTGCACTCTCTGGCGGGCGCCGGGAGCGTGCCGGCTAGCGCGGTGCTTCTTCAGGCTGCCCAGCGTGTGATAGGCCTTGTCGCAGTCGGTGCACGCGTGCCGAAAAGCGCGCTCGTGGTTGGAGTGCACGTGATCCAGTAAGCGCTGCCGGGTCGTGTAACGGAGGTCGCAGTGCTCGCAGGGGAATCTGGCAAAATAAAACTTCAATCATACCTTCGATAATGTCAATCATTAATTGAATATGGTATTACAGCCTGGGGAAGAGATCTGATTTTTAAAGCTCGGAAACTTATTGTAAAGCGTTACATAAAAGCATTTGTAACAAGGTGTGTGCACTCTTTCATAGACACCATATTTATGGTCTTGGTGGGTGGCACTTCCCGTATTTGCGCATTGACAATTGGGCCTTGATCGGATTGCCAGCCCTAAAATATTTTGCGGTTGATTTGTTGTCAAACCTGCAGCCAGAAATCAAATTTGGAGGATTCAAAATGAAGCTTTCATTCCTTGTGCGTCAGCCTAGAGCTTTGGACTGAGATATGACGGATCTGGTCACTTTTTTTGATGTTATTGAAAAATGTTGTCATTCTTAGTCCATTTGGTGAATTTAGTGATTTTAATAGTTTAACAAAATGTTTGTAAAAGTGAAAATTCATAGACCCTTAGACTCATCTGAGAAGCATGAAGGGATTCAGCATGGACATGATCAAACGCTGACGAGCCTAGAATTAGTAATCGCAGACTTCACTGTCGTACCCACTTTTCAGTGCCTGTACAGAAGGGGCGAAATCGCCGCGAATCGTTACGCGCATAAGCATATGAGCGTAGGTTAGGTACTACGCGCTAATTCGTTGCGTCCAGAAGCATCGCTCATGTTTAAAATACGCGTGTAACTCGCGCGTAGTACCAAGGGAAATGGAGCGGCAAGTTCCATGCTCCTTCTGGATGCAAACATACGCTCTTAATGATTCGCTCCTTCTGAACAAGGTCTAAGGGCTGGACAGCGCGTGCCTCTTTGCCAATAGGAGGTGGCTATGCAGCGAACACTTGATCAAACGCTGACTGGCCGAGAATTAGTAATCACAGACTTCACTGTTGTTGTACCCACTTGTACGCGATGGACAGTGTGTGCCTCACGGCCAGTATGAGATGGCTGTGCAGCGAACACTGCTGACATGCCGAGAATTAGTAATCACAGACTTCACTATTGTTGTACCCACTTGTAAGGACTGGACAGCACGTACCTCAATGCCAGTGTAGTGAGGATTTGATCAAACGCTTACGGGCCGAGAAATAGTAAACACCTGAAGGCGCGGACCAGTGCCTGTCTTACAGCCAGCGTTAGGTGGCTGCGCAGCTTGATCAAACGCAGACCGGCCGAGAACTAGTAAATACCTGAGGGCGCTGGGCAGTGCGTGCCTCACGGCCAGCGTGAGATGACTGCGCAGTGACGAGGGTGACTTGAAGTGCAGGTCACACTCGACGCAGTAGTGCTTGCGCTCCGAAGAATGGCGGCGAGAGTGCGCCTGAAGCGCGGTGGGCGTCACAAAAGTGCTAGGACACGAGGGACATGTGTAGTTGTGCACCTTAGTGTGAACTCGCCTGAAACAAGCAAGGAAAAACTAACTATTCAACTTGCAATTTATTTTTTCTTTCATTACTTTGAAGGTTCGAAAAATGATAAATCACAAGATTTTTTTTTTAACATTAGCTCCACATAGGAGGCATTGAGGAAAATAATTCCCCTCAGGGCCTATGAAATCTTTGGGGATGCTGTGTGGAGCGACTTTTTAAGAAAGGAAAGAGAGAAAGTTCTGGGAAGGAAAAGGGTATTAGGGGTTGTCACATAAATAATTATGTGACTAATGCAGTTCTTGCTTAGGTGGTTATTTTGTCTATGGTGTTTTTTGGACACTGGTAATTTTTGGAAAAGAGAGAGCTTCCTTTTTGTTTATGGTCACTTCCTCCCGAATCAGCATGGGCAGCTTTTTCGGAAATTAGTCACTCACCATTATGGTGTTTCAATCACCGAAAATCATGTGAATCCAAGTTTTGTTTTAACTTTAAAAAGGCGCGGGGTGTTTTTCGTAACATGAATAGATCATTTACGTGATTATTTGAGTGGATGATTTGCGAATCCCACTTTTTACCGGTGATGGCGGTTGGCCATTTGTAAAAAAATGTTTTGGAGTGAAATTACAAAGTGATTGTCCCGGTTTTGTGGCTGGTATAATAAGCCTTTATGTCCCCGCGTCGCGAAGTCACGGATTATTGATTGATCTTCCGAAATTCTAAAGACTTGGAGGCTGGTTGGTCCACGTGCCTTCGGAAGGAGATTGTTCAGACAGCCTGGGGCTGGTGCCGCTCCTGGGAGATGTAGCGGTATTCTCCCTAAAATAGAAGGATGACCGAGGTTCCCCGGATTCCGCGCCATTCCCGGTTGTTGAGACTAGAAGTCTCGGAACCCAGAACCGTTTCCCTCCACGCAGCAAGTGTGCGGTCGTCTTCCGGGGTTATTTCCGTTAGTTAGAATAGCGTTGGTAAGGAGTCCATCTGGTATGTGTATTTTCTTTTGTATGCTTTTGGTTACATTGGTACGAAATTCTGCACTTTCATGTTTAAAATAAATAATGCACTTTCATGTTTAAATTAAAATTCATTCTTTTATTTTCTGAAAACCTACCTACCTGACAGAAAACTACATTGCCCATTATCCTGAGATCTGGTCTCTGCTCTGCCGCAAAATTACACTATTATATTATATACGAACTAGTCCCGTTTCAGGGTGGTTAGTATTCAGGAGTATGAATCCATCCCTCCCACTGCGGAACAAGGCAATGTTCAGAGAGAACGGCTGGAGAAGTCAAAGGGACTCCTTCAACCATTTTCTCCCGATTCGGCATGCCATGCAGCTGGTGGGCAGACGCATCCGCTGCCAAAATCCAGACCAACCTCCCCCATAGACCCGGGCACCCCTCTTGTAACCAAACGGAATGGCGGAAGTGTTAGTTATCAAATAAATGATTCCCGGCGTGGCGGTACTCATACCCACCTCCCAAATTGGAAGGAATCCTACATATGTTCCTGTAGACCAATAAACGCTAATTCTGAATACCTATACAAGTTTTATTTAATAATATTTAACGCAGAGTTTTTAAAAAATTATTAAAAAGTCCATTTTTAATCGGGTCGTAAAAATATGCCATCAAGTTGGCATTATTATTTTAATGGTGACGTCACTGTTCGACGTGTCGTGACGTCACCGTAAAGTCATTGTATGGGAATGTATGATATGACACAAGCCATCGTATTAATTTATTCGTTTATTTACATAGAGATTTAGTTGTTGTGTTTATTGAAACATTTTTTTTTTTTTTTACAGTGCTCCTGTCTGGAGCCAGTGAGACTATGGCATCCCCAATTGGGGTATGTTGTGAGGCTGAAGGTAGTGGGGAGGGGAAGGAGGTGGTAAAGAGGAAGGTTGAGAAGTACCTGGCTATTCAGATCTGGTCACCAAACACGGCTAAAGCCATTTTCAAGCAACGTTTCAATTCTGAATGGTGGTCTTGCACCAGGGTGATACTGATAGTATCTTCCACTCTGGAACATGCCGCAAATATACTATATATTATTTTAAATGAATTAATTGTGAAATAACACAAATTAATCAAATAAAATTTATATGCGCATGCCGGGTTCGAACCCGCGACCTCCGGATTGTGAGTCAAGAAACATTATTTAGGCCTAAATAATTTTTCAAAAATAAAGGTATCTCTTATTAGTTTATCTCTATTATTGAAAATATTCAAAAACTACTGCACAAAAAAAATAGATGCTTCTTCAGGGAGAATACTTCGAACAACGGAATTCAAAATGGCGGTAGTTGATCAGCTGATTGTCCGATTCTACAGTAATTTTTGAGGAATGATGACGTCACATGATTTACCATACATACGGTGGTTTTCGGAGCGTCTTGAAAAATTAAAACTTTGACAATTATTTTAACTTTTAAAAATAACTCTAAAAATAAAAATAAAAATGCAATTACTTAAGTTAGAAGGTTAATTAAAAAAAATTAAAAAATTGGACTGGAGTTCTCTATTGTAGGATTCGTGAAGCTGAAAGTATTTTTAAAAAAAATATTGGCTTGTATCATTGGATCATTGAATTGCCTCTCAAAAGAAGAAATTTACCTATCAAATGTTAGTAAACTTGCAAAAATTACAATATCTATCCAATGAGTGCTTTTTATTATTACCGTGATGATTCACGATTACGGTACCGTGACGACATAAAAAAGGCAATAAATATACATTCCTTATCACAATAATGCTTCAACTCTTTCTTACACACTAAATAACAACAGACGAAAATGAGACAAACTGAAGGCTTGATTGGTAGAGTTGTCAACTCCAGTTCCTGTCAGTCAAAACAGAAAGTTTTAAAAGACATTTATTAAAGGGAGATTTTTTTTATTAAAATCGTTTTGTACTTACATTATCTCTTCTCTGACATGATTAAAACTTATCAGATCCAATTTTGATAATTAAAAGTTCATTGAACTTGAATAATTTTACACATTATGCAAGAATAAGAGATCTTGGAGTTCTATTAGATAGTAAGCTTCTTTTTCAATCTCACGTCGAGCATATCACGTCGAAGGCTTTAAAAATGTTGGGATTTATTCTTAGAGTAAGTTCAGCTTTCAAAAATCCACAAAAATTTAAGACTCTCTACATATCCTATGTTAGAAGCCACATGGAGTATGCTTCTACAGTGTGGAACCCTCATTGTTCTACATATAAAGCAAATATAGAAAGAGTTCAGAAAAAGTTTATCAAATATGTCTCTTATCGCGTGCGAAATGATGAAAACTATGTCCCCGTAAACCTTAAATCTCTTGATCAACGCCGAGATATCAGAGACCTATTAATGCTCTATAAGATTATTCATACCTTCATTGATAGCCCGTACTTACTACAAAATATTCATTTCAGATGCCCATTAAGAGTTACTCGATCTCCAGACACCTTTTATATCCCTAAGAGCAAGACAAATTATCTTGAAAATGTATTTGTAAGAAGAAGCTGTAGCACATTTAACAGATTATGCCCAAATATCGATGTGTTTAATACAAACCTTGATAAATTCACAGCATGCATAAAAAAATAACACTATTGAATGCCACATGTTTAACTAATAATTTAATATTTCATTGATTTCTGTATTTCTCTTTTATATTTTTAGTATCACCATATTTTCTCTCTTACTTTTAGCAGTTCGAATTCAAATTCGAGCAGTTCGAATTCAAACTTCACATAAATTCACTTGTAATGAGAATCCGGAAACAAATATACATTTTTAAAACGATTAGAAACATTATGTCACCTAAACTATTAACCCGGCGCTTGCCGCTCGTGCACCGGTGTGTCATGAGATTTTACCCTTATGTATAAAGAAAGTGTATGAAGAACACGGTCAGAATCGCTTGCCATAGCGATTTACCATAGCGAAACCCGCAATGCGCCTAGTCACTCCAAATAATTTATATTTAATTTTCAGCGAGCGCGGGGATGTGCGCAGTTCTTGCGCATGCGCGGGAAAAATTCCTTTATCTACGATTTTGACCCTTCTATGTATAAAATTTGTAAAGGACAGTGTCAGAATCGCTGGACACGAAATTTCATTTCTGCCGCCGGGTGCCGCGTCATAATTTATGCGTCTTACTCGACTAAAACATCGTAAAACCTATAAATTTACGTAATTAACGCAAATAATGTTGTTTTAGTAGATAGTTTATTGTTCTAGGAGCGTGTTTCAGTCAATGAAATATACAATAGCTCAAAATTAATCCACAAAACATTCATTTCAAAATTCAAAGTGGTGCTTTTTGCTGGACTTCCCTGGCAAACCAGGGGTTAAAAGGTTTATATTTTTCCCTTTGTCAAAGCATTTTAATTTATGGTATATCGGCATGGGGTGGAGCCGCAGACACATACATTAAGCTACTTAATACAGCTCATAAATCACTTATTAGAACTATGTTCAAAAAACCATATCTTCATCCCATTGAAAACCTTTTAATTAAAAATAAAATATTTGATATCAGAAAGCTATTTATAAAAAAAATTATCCATACAAATTGCATAAAATCGTCACCTTCCCACATATGTCACTCCCAGAACACTAGAGCTAAATCTAACAATCTTTTACAAGTGCCAAAAATTAAATCCACTCTTGCTAGAAAACATGAATCTTACCTTGCACCTTCCATATTCAACATTTTCTTAAAAGAAACACAACACATAACTCAAACCAACAGAAAACGAACATATAAAAACTTTAATATGTGGTTAATGAACAAAAACGGAATTGCATTAACCGGTGTCAGGCCACGCGCGCGTCGTATGGACATGTGCGAGAAAATAATTCAAATATTTAAATAATATTTTCGACAAAAAACTTTTGGTATGCGATTTTGGCCCTTCTATGTACAGAATTTGTATGAAGAACAGTGTCAGAATCGCTTGCGCCAACATTACTCTATGAGACGCCTAAAAGTTTCATTCACATTGCAACCCCAGAATATTTTTAAAACGATTTCGTCTATGACATTGACCTGTCAGAATTTGCCGCAAATTTAACCGTCGCAACTAATGCGTGTTCCGCGACTAAAACATCGTAAAACCTATTAATTTACGTAATAAATGCAAGTAATGTTGTTTTGGTGGATAGTTTATTGTGTTGTGAACGTGTTTCAGTCAATAAAATATACAATAGCTCAAAATTAATCAACAAAACATTCAATTCAAAATTCAAAATCGTGTTTTGTTACGAAATTTCCGTATTTTTCCTGGAATTTGCGGGCCTTTGACGGGTTAACAAGTTACTTGCAAACCGACCATGTTAATTTTTTATACGTTGAATATTGTTATTTAAACATACATATATTAGAATTTAAAAAAAAAAAATTAAAATAAAACTTTCACACTAAAAAGTGTTCAATTATTTTATATATTTTTGTAAAATTTCATAGTTAGATTATTTTATGTAGATAATCTTTTGTATTTTTATTTAAGTTTTTCTTTTGTACTTTGTATTTTTATTTATTATCTTTTGTATTTTTATTTACTTTAATCTTTATGGATATATGTAATGATAGATACTGCTACACGGCTCAGAACAGACATTGTCTAGTGAGTCTGGTAGCGCACATTTCTGTAAATAACTATTGATGTTAATAAACGCCCGGGTTACCGGCAACTTTAAAAAAAAATATATATATATATAAAAAATATAAAAATACTTAAAAAAATAAAATAAAATAAATAAATAAAATAAAATAAAATCACTTCCTGAAATATATTATTGATATCCATCAAAATTTAAATGTAAACCCTTGCAAAATTTCAGTTAACCCCTCCGAATTTTCGAGAATATTAGCATTTGGTGTCTTAAACGAAATGACATTTTACGAAAACTTTTAGTTATTACCGCTTCACAATTAAAGCTCTATAAATTAAACATTTCTGAACGTAGCCGAATAGTAAAAACTGTTTTAGAAAGGTTACAAAATAGGCTTTCAAATTATTATATTACAAATAAATATTAGCATTTGTAAATATTAAAATTTAGAAAGCAAACATTAAAAATAGGTAAAAATGACTCACGTGATGTTTTTATGTGAAAACGGTACTAAAATAACAGATTATGTAAACAACAATACTTATTCTATTGTATATATGTGAAATAAACACTTTTGTCACCTCACTTTCTTATCATTTCATATAAAAATATTCAATAAAAATTTAAAATGTGGAGCGCGGTGGAGCAGCCGGTAGCAAATTTGTGCGGGTAAATATTTTTGTCAACTACACGATTGACAGCTGATTCCTGTTATGTATTTCCATAGACAACTTGATAGAAATGTGCAGCTTGATCTACTATCGACCTTTGACTTTTTTTTTTAGGGATGTAACTAAAACAATAATGGAGTTATAACGATTTCTATGGAAACACACGCGCTTACGTATAAACACGCTTATTGTACTTGACTGCTGTCCTATTTTTAACGCTAATATCTGCTTACGTTGCGGAGGGGTTAATTACTTTTTGTAGATTGTTAGAAGATACACTTTATCAGAATTGTTTATATCAGGTATAGGTATTGTGTATTTTTGCATTATGGTTCTAAATTTAAATTAGTCGTTATTTTATTGGTCTATGACATACTTATTTTTATCACTGTCATTTATGAATTTTGTACAGACTGTTTATAACGCTAATAAATAAAATAAATAAATAAGAATACACACTCATCAAGATATCCGAAATTCGTATATGTTTAATAATATTTATATAACAAACCCCAATCGGGGATGCAATAATCTCACAGGCTCCAGAGAATTGGGAGCAGTTGAGACTCTTAACCTGTAATCGGCCGGACACGCTCATTTGCGCGCAGCTTTTGCGCATGCGCGAGAAAAATATTTTGAAATAAAAAAGTTTGTCTGCGATTTTGACCCTTCTATGTACAGAATTTGTATGAAAACAAGGACAGAATCGCTTGCGCCAACATCATTGATGATATAGCCACTAGTTTCATTCACCTGACAACACCAGATTATTTTTAAATGATTTTTATCTGTGGAATCGAAATGTCATTTTTGGCGCAAATTGAAGCTGTCAATATTGACGCGTGTTACTCGACTAAAACATCATAAATCCTATTAATTTACGTAATTAACGCAAGTAATGTTGTTTTGGTGCATAGTTTATTGTTCTAGGAAGGTGTTTCAGTCAATGAAATATACGATAGCTCAAAATTAATCAACAAAACATTTAATTCAAAATTCAAAATCGTGTTTTGTTACGAAATTTCCGTATTTTTTCTGGAATTTGCGGGCCTTTGACAGGTTAAGCGGTATGCGCATAAAATAAAAAAATAAACTTACATGATGTGATAGTTCCTGGCGCTGGATTGCGTGAAATCTCGCGGGCAGCGATCACACTTGTATGGACGCTCTTTCGTGTGGAGTTTCTCGTGTCTCTTGTGCGTACCCAGCGATCTGTGCGCAAATGTAATATTACATTATATAGAATGTCAATAATATCACATCATCAAATATTCCCACAAGACATTGAATTTCAAATACATTTGCTGTTTTGAAAGCAGATTTTTTAATATATTAACTCCATGCACAAGGTTCTGGGGAAAAAAATCAGGGTCTTTGTCATTCTTGGGGATGCTGTGTGGAGGGTCTTTTAAGGGGAAAGGAAGCTCTGGGAAGGGAAAAGGTTTTTTTTACATCAACTCCACACAGGAGGCCTTTACGAAAAAAATTTCACTCGGGGCCTATGTCATCTGAGATGCTGTGTGGAGGGGCTTATTGAGGAGTGGAAGGAATGAACATTGATCTTGAAGAGACCCGTGTTGTAGGAAGGAAGAAACACAGAGGCCGGCAAATCGTTCCACAGCCGAGCTGTTGAACACAAGAACGAGTCGAAAAAGCGACCCGTTCTCATGTGACAAATGTCATCATGGCTGGAAAGATCTAGGTTAGGTCTCCCTCAACCAGTCTTTACCGGTCTGGCCCGTCACGCAGTAGGTAGGCAAAAGCAATCGCCGCCAAGACCGATACAATCCTCACCCCACGAATCCGGGCAACCCTGCTAAATTACCAGTTTGTCCAGGTCTTGGCAGCACCTGTGTTTGCCCACCTACCTGGATCTGGGGAGACTGGTTGATGGAGACATTTCACCCCTCCAACTGGACTCTCTCGACCCATCGCCTTGTAGCGCAGTGGGAGGGATGGATTCATACGTCCGTCACTCCTGGATACATTTACCCCAGATTACCATCCACCATTCATAACTTTTTCCTTCCCAGAACTTCCCCTCTTTCATTTCCCTAAAAAGACCCTCCAGACAGCATCCCCAAAAATGTGATAGGTCCCAATGGAAATTGTTTTCCTGAGGGCCTTCTGTGTGAAGCCAATGTAAAAAAAAAGGCTTTTCAAAGGAGATGTTGAGTTGAGTTCATTCTAAATTCACTGTGTTTTTTATTGACTGTGATACCTTATAAATGAAACACCTATTAAGGTTTTTTCGATATTTATTTTTGGGGTGTTATGCCGTGTTGCGCTACCTCCTTCATGAGCCAACGTTTCGGACAGCGTTGCAGTGTCCATCATCAGGGCAGATCCAGTAGATGTGGCCTTACTGCGTAAATACTTTTGGCCGTGAAAATCTTAAAACGTATCTGACCTATTAAGGTTGTCTAAGAAATAAAGACCGTTCCTTATTTTCGGCGACGTGGACATTATTTCTCAAAATATGGTGGCACTAGCATGTAGCTCAGACTTTTCCTTAAAAAAACAAGAAGTGATCCGGCTTGGTAGCTGCTTCAGTGCGATCTTTGCATCCGTTTGCGATTCCGCTGACTGTGAGGTATGTTCAATTATTCGCTTTCTCAACTAAGAGGGAATCCACCCTGTTGAAATTCGTAAGATCGCAATTTTGATCCCAGGCGTCAATAAGTCTACCACACAAATGATTTTGAGGGAAAAATTGCGTATGCAAATTGCGTGCTCGTTGGGCTCCCAAAATGCTGAAGAGCAAAATCATTTGGAAAATGCTCGGATTTCTTTTTTTTCAGTTTTTTCCAACGAAGGCGAAGTGTTTTTCGGTTGAAACATGGGTTCAACACCTAACCCCGGAATCAAAAACGCAATCAATGACATGAATTGCATCTTTTCTTCACTTGAAGCAACATTTGGTCGGAAAACATTTGGAGACCGACTAGGATGTGGAAGGAGAGGTGATAGCATATTTGGCGGCAGAGTTCTGCGATAAGAAGTTAAGGACCTTGTGCCACGGCTTACCAAATGCATTAACAGTTACTTACTCATTTTTTACGGTCTTTAATTCTTGGACAACCCTTTTATATTTGAAGTATTTTATTATGTACTGACTTGCTGATCTTCCCGCAGTGTGCGCACACAAAGGTGGGTCGCTCTCCGTCGTGCGCGGCGGCATGACCGAGTGCAGACTTAGCCGCGCAGAAAACGGCGGGACAGCGTGCGCAGCGGTAGCGCTCAACGTGAGTCTGTCGGTGCCTCGACAAGGACACGGCACCCGTGTAGCGTAGCGTGCACACGGGACACTCGTGCGTGCCAAAGGACTGCAATCAATTGTAAGACCTATTCATTAATATTGGCTATAAACTTATCTCACTGTGGTTATTCAATCCATAAATGGATATTTATATGCAAGAATTGAAAGATATGGGATTGGGCGCGAAATTGAGTAATCTGAAAGCATGTTGCCTGTTGTATGCTGACGATACATTGCTGGTTTCTAACAGTGTCTAGGATGAACCAAGCATGTATGAAGAATGAGTTAATGATGAATCTAAGTAAGTCTAAAGTCATGGTATTTGAAAGATATGTGCAATATAGTTAGTTGTGAATGATGAATATTTGGAGCAGGCAGATGAGTTTGTGTATTTGAGAAGTATGTTTACGAGAGATGGGAAGGCTGATAGAGATATTGAAAGAAGGGTAAACACAGGTAACTCCATTAATGGAGGACTGAATGCCGTTGGCGCTAACAAAAAACTGTCCAAAGAAGCGAAACTAGCAGTCCACAATGGATTGCTGGTACTTATCCTGATGTATGACAGTGAGGCATGGAACTGGCAGAGGAAGAATGAAAGTAGTCGAATGCTGTAGAAACGAGATCACTGAGGCAAATGTATGGTAAAACCATGTACGATCGTGTGAGAAACGAGGAGATTGGCAAAGAATGCAAGACTGATGTAAGCGTAATGAGTAAGATTAAGAAAGGGACGCTCAGATTTTTTGGGCATGTGGAGCAAATGAATAAGAATAGGAATGTAAGAAGAATATATGACGGAAATGTGAATGGTAGAAGTCGGGAACGTCCGAGGAAGAAATTGTACGACCAAGTGAATCAGATACTTGAGTCGGGCCATGTCAAGAGTCAGAATAATAGAAGAGCATGTGTGAGACGATGTATGAATGAGAATGAGTCAAGGAGTGTGTGCCAAAACCGAGTGGGTTGGTGGTCTTTGCCTACCCCTGCGAAAACGGTGTGATAGTTAGTTATAAAAAATAAAAAAATTCCATTTTTTAATTTTTCCCGATCAAAACAAAAGATTCACAGTTTTTCCCAACCTTAAAATTATATTTTTTTTTTTGTGATTACAGCACAAGAGTCCCAACGGTCTTGACTTTGAATTCTTACCTCCTCATGTCTCTGATTGTGTTGTTGCAAACTGGTTTCAGACACAAAATACTTGGCGCAGGCGTTGCAACGGTATGGGGCGGCGAGATACTTGTCAGCCAGTCGCATTCGCGCCAACTCCTGCAGTTGTTGCTCTTCGGTCTGCCGCACAACGAGGACCTTGGACGGTTCAAAACGGGTCCGCGGCCTCTTCGCAGGAGCTAGAACACAACAGTAACATGTAATAGAACATTTAATACAGTAACATGTAAAATGTAAAAGTTCCAATATCCTCCCTAATGAATTTTGGTAAAAAATTAGGTGTGAATGCCATCTGATGTGGTTTCTCACAAGGAATGCGATTCCGTTATTATTTCCAAAAGTCTTCTAATTTATTTATAAATCGCTTTAAATATGGGTCTATAATAATTACAACACCTTTTTTAAATATATATTCTTCTTATTCAACGATTTATTAAACATTTAAATAGAAAATAACGATTGAATCAAGTTATTACAAGATCGTTCCAATGTGTAAAAAAAAAACAAATTACTGGAATCTTGAAAACTCATCGGTCTACTAAGCTTTTCTAGATTTACTTCACCACACGTTTTTCTTGATTTACTCGAAAGTAAGAAAATCTATTAGAGAGGGTTTTGGAACTCAACAATTCATGTAATAGTACATGTAATACAGTAACATGTAATAGAACACGTAACATGTGTGGCGAGCCAACTTACCTACCTGCGCTGCGAGAAGTACTTACCTACCTGCGCTGAAATATTCGGCATATCGTCGCACCTTACGGAAAGTACCGGAGAATTCAAATTCCCTGTACATTATTCTTTTTATTGGTTATTTTTACTTCTGTCACGCTCCGGTATTCCGATATTATTGTGAATTTTACTGCTTAATAAAAAACTATGAACAGTTAAATCTAGTGTTTTCTTTATACGTTTACGTAGCACGTCTGATTGCTACACATGTAATAAATAGAACACGTAACAACAGTAACATGTAATAGAACATGTAACAACAGTAACATGTAATAGAACATATGTAACAACAGTAACATGTAATAGAACATGGAATCCAGTAACATGTAATAGAACATATGTAACAACAACATATTACAACATGTAATACAGTAACATGTAATAGAATAGGTATAAGAAACATGTGATAGAACAGGCATAAGTAACATGTGATAGAACATGTAATACAGTAATATTTAGTACAACATGTAATACAGTGTCAAGTGATGAATCGATTTTGATTATTTTATTTAGGTATTATTAGCTTGAGGTGCAGTTGTCCCTTTCGCTCAGTATTTGGAGGGGTAACAGCGACAGTGACAGCCACAGTTTTTTTTTTTAAATACCTATAATAATAATAATAGTCAAGTCAAGTCAAGTCAAAAAATATTTATTGTAAAATAAAAATTACAAAAGGTGTAGCTTATGGTTAGACCCCATTTCTTCCAGCTAACCACATTTATTTAATTACAATGTTTATATAATATTATTTGTTTTATTATAGTTACAATGTTTATACAGATAAAATAACAATATTCCAATGGAAAAAAAAAAAAAAAAATACAAATATATACACCAATAAAAATAGGCGTTTCATTTACGTGAGGTATTCACTCAACGTGTAGTGACATTTATTAACAAGGAAAGTGTTTAGTGACGATTTGAATTTGTGTGTATCTTGTATTTGTTTAATGTTATGTGGAAGGTTGTTATATACTTTAATGGCCATGTAGTATGGTCCTTTTTGGAATGTTGTTTTGTTTGCTTTTGGTATTAATAGGTTTTCTGTGAGCCTTGTAGCGTATTTATGTGTTGAGTTTTTTAGTGGGAACTTGTCTGTAGATGATCGCACTAACATGCATAACTCCATTATACAAGGTGTCCGAAAACTCGTAGTACAAGCGGGAAACTGGGGAATCCTCATCACATTTGGAGTCGATTTTGTGGTATAATTTTTTTTGATTTGAGCTTTCGTTTTCGAGTAAATCGAGTCAGAAGTTGATTTTTTTTTTGGTCAAATTCTTATAAATTATTACTGACGTTCATAGTACCTAACTAATAAAAACTAATTAAAAGAAAACAAACAAAGAAATCCGGATTTAAAGCATTATTTTGAAATTATTCATAATTTTATTCCGTGTAGTACGGTCGTTTCACGGTTAAAAACAGCTGTTCATTATTTTCGCGCTTCCAAGTCAACGTGCAATGCGAAATTTGCTGTCCCTTTCTGCGCTCGGTTCGATCAACACAATAGAAGGGGTAAGCTACTAATGGCTTGGCCTTGAACTGTGAACTTGCGAACCAAATTCTGTACGGAAGCAAGTCCAAAAAGGTAAATGTTCAGGAGATGTTGTATGATAGATAACAAAAAAACTAATTATTAACTCAATTAGTTTTGTTTTAAGAAGGAGCAAATGAAACGAATTTTTTATAGTAAAGCCATTAAAATAATTGTTTAAAAAAAACGCTGACTTGAGTCAACTTTTCAATTTGGGAGGCGGGAATGGGTACCGCCGCCCCGGGAACCTTTATTGGATAACCAACACCTCTGCCATAGGTCACCCCAAGTGGTTCGCTACGTTTGGTGATTTAGCAGGGGTGCCGGGTTCATGGGGTGAGGTTTGTCTAGGTCTTGCAGGCGGATGACCAGGACATGCTGAACCCTAGATTTCTACCCACCCCTTAAACCCTTTTCCTTCCCAGAACTCTCCTCTCCTTCCCTTCCTTAAAAAACCCTCCACACAGCATCCCCAAAGATGACATAGGCCCCGAGGGAAATTATTTTCCTCAGGGCCTCTTGTGTGGAGCTCATGTAAAAAAAAAACTAAAACATGGACTTGAGTCCTACTGCCTCTAAATGAAGTGGACTATTTTGTTATGACATGTGGTGTATTATAAAAAGAATAAAGTCCATGGTACACCCTTCTGCTTCTAAGATAGTTGTTGCATCATGGTACTTGCATCCACATGCAATTTTGAAAATCGTATTTTTTCTTCATAATGGGACTTCCATTTTTCTGCCACTGATAAACATGATAATTTACTTCAAGTAAATTATCATGTTTTACTTCACGTAAAACGTATTTACTTCAAGTAAATTATCATCAAAAACTCATTTCTTCAAATTTCGGACTTGGACCGTTTTATCCTCGGGATCGCGTCGAATTCATTCAAAAATACAAGGAATGCGCCCGAGAGTTCCCCCATCCGTCTCCCTTTAGCACCGTTTTAAAAAACGAAACAGCGCTATTTCACTCGAGTTGTATGCAAACAGTTCCGTGTTTTGGACCGCCCAATTAGTTTGTATCAGTTTGTATTTACGCTTTGACGTGGGATGTTTCTTGTGTTTTATTTGAAACGTAAATAATAGTGCGTTATTAATTATAGCGTAACATTGTGACTCTTTAAGTTATTTTCTTTGTGTGATTAATTGTGAATGAAATTAATTGAATTATTAGTTAGTGAGTAATCTGTTATTTATACCAGGGCGGGAAAGCGGTGTGTACCCTCCTATGTAGTTGTGATAAGTTGAACAATTGGTGACAAATGTTTGTGATGTGTTTTTGGATTTGAAAACATTGCAACCAGATGCGGAGCTGCCACACAATAAAATAAATTGGTACGCTAATTATTATTTATGCATTAAACCGCTTACTCGTTAATACGGATCCAAACAGTTAGATTTAGCTTTATTATTACGAAAAGTGAGTATTTATGTCGGGGGAGACCAAAAAACATGCAAAAATATGCATTTAACATTTTAATTTTGTTAAAATTTCACTTGCGCGTTAACGCCATGTTTATTCATTGTTTTTATTTTAACATTTCATCAATGCTGCCAATCATAGAAAAATATTTTTGCGTAAAACAAAGTGAATGCATCATTGACAAGTTTGTACCTGTATTTATAACAGTAGAACATTGAAAGAAATGATAAGTTTTAAGATTTTCACGGCCAAAAGCATTTTCGTTATTTGTTTTTGGGGTGTTATGCCGTGTTGCGCTACCTCCTTCTTTAGCCAACGTTTCGGACATCGTTGGCTAAAGAAGGAGGTAGCGCAACACGGCATAACACCCCAAAAAACAAATAACGAAAATTGAAAGAAATGTATTAAAATAATTACACAAACCCGCTAGATAAACCCTGCGTAGCCAAACAAAGCATTCAAAACCTGGGATGTTTTTTAAAAGTATGATGAAAAGCGAATTTATTTTAGAGAATTTATTTTATAAGATTGGTACTTCCGACAAATGTCATATTTGATTGTCTATTAGTTAAAAAAGGAACATTCCTTATTATCCGTGCATCAAACTGCGACAACACGAACGTTCCGTGTTATCCGTGAGGTGGACTAACTGCATATTTACCCGCTAATTAACCATATTGTAATGCCTAGAAGAGGTGGGAGAATAAATTATTAAGATGAAAATAAATAAACTATGGACACGAAAAGAGATTAAGCAACTTATAAATAATTTTAGAATAACATCTTCCATCTGTCATCATGACATTTCCGCTTTTCAAAAATTTTAACCCTAAAAAGCCGAAATGTTTTTAAAATAATTTTTTTTTCTTAATTTTAAATTTAAAAATGCTTAAATTGAAAATCTTTATGTTTATTTGGGTTCTCTATGTGATGTAGGTTCACCAGTTTTCCGCTTGTACTACGAGTTTCCGGACACCGTGTATATATATATGTCTGTGACTGTTAGAATTTTCAGATTTTTAAACATAGGTCTACATGAATCTAAACGACCGGAGTTTGTAATTTTTCTTATGCATCTCTTTTGTATGATGAAGACATCTTTGGCGTTTACCGAGTTTCCCCAAAAAATAATACCGTATTTTATTATTGAATATACATAACCATAGTATGCGGCTATTACTGATTCGGTGTTCAATATTTTTCTCAAGGTACCCAGAACATAAGAAAAACTACTGATTTTTGCTACAATTTTTGAGACATGTTCTTTCCAGTTTATGTTTATGTCTAATTCTATTCCCAGTAGTGAACAGGTTTGGGAAGGTTCGATAATATTATTATTAATGTTTACATTTATATTTATAGGTGTAGCTTGCACTGGACAAAATTTTAAAATTTGGGTTTTGTTTGTGTTGAGTGATAGATGTTGCGATAACAGCCAGTTTGCTATTAATTGGCAAGTCTCGTTAACTTGTTTGTTAAATTCGTCAACGTCTCCATTACATTCAAACAACAAAGCGGTGTCATCAGCGAACATTGAACATTCTGTGCCAGCAATTATTGGGAGTTCGTTTATATAGATAAGGAAGAGGAGAGGCCCAAGAATGCTTCCTTGTGGCACACCCTTGTTTATTTTTCTCCATTTGGATTCTACCATGTACTGGACCATTTTTTCATCGATATTTGAAATTTGAACTTTCTGCTGACGATTTTTTAAGTACGATTCAAACCATTTTAATGCTAATCCTCTAATACCTACATGTTCAAGTTTAATTAGAAGAAGCTCATGATCAACATTGTCGAATGCTTTTGAGAGGTCGAGAAAGATACCTACGGTTTTTTTACTAACATTAATATTTTCTAGAATTTTGTTCAAAAAATTGAATACTGCCTGTGTTGTTGAACGGCCTTTACGGAATCCAAATTGTTGTGGACATATTATCTCAAAGTTTTCGAGAAAATTATAAATGCGATTGTACATGGCTCTTTCAAAAGTTTTGAAAAGTTTGGTAATAGGATATCGGTCTGTAGTTTGAGATTTCCTGTTTCGGACCCTTCTTATACAAAGGTACAATAATAGATTGTTTTAATTGTTCTGGGAAGGTGCCTGATTCGAAAGATTTGTTAATTAATATTTCCAACGGGTAACTTAACGCTTCTGCACAGGCTTTTATAATTTTTATAGGGATTTTGTCAGTGCTGACACTGCTTTTATTTTTCAGTTTTGCGATGATTTTAATAATTTCCTCCCTGTTTACAGGCGTTATGAAGAATGATCGCGACTGTTTGTTTTCGACTGTTTTGGCAGATTGTGGATGTAGAGATGTATTTTGTGGTGGTGGCGGTGGTGCAAAGAAAATGTTAAATTCATTTGCAATATTTTTTGGTTCTGATACCAGGTTATCATTTATTTTAAGACAGATTTTTGGTTTACTTTTAGAATTAGAATTATTTGAGTTCTCTTTTATTATGTTCCACGATGTTTTGGTTTTATTTTGCGCGTTTTGAATTCGTTTACTATTATAATTCCGTTTAGCTACCTGTTTTACTTTACTAAGAATTTTTTTGTAATGTTTGTAATTGTTTATGATTGTGAGGTCATTTGTGTTTTTTTGTTTCATGTACAGGTGTCTTTTTTGTCTAATAGATATCTTAATACCAGTCGTTACCCAATTTATTTTGCATTTTTGGGGATATTTATACAGTTTAAAGGGGAAACAAAACTTCATACCATTATTTATTTCATTAATGAAGTATTCGTAGCTGTCATTGATGGATTCAAAGGATTTCAGTGGTTCCCAACATATACATGATAAGAAGTTGTTAAAAATGTTAGTGTTTTCTGTGTTAATAATTGTTTTTTTGTATACCACGTTTGGTTTATATTATATTCTGTTTTTACGTGCATTAACTGTGCCATGTGATCTGATACAGCTAATTCTGTGACTTCCCATGTGCAAGAGCTTTTTGGTATATTTGTACCTATATGATCAATTATACTTTTTTTATTTCCTTGTATACGAGTAGGTTTATCAATAATCAAGCGTATGTTGTGAGATTTTAATGTGTTTTTGAGTGAGTCTGCGTTTTTGTTCTTGTAGCTTGTATCAATATTTAAGTCACCGCAGAGTATTATTTGTTTTTTGTTGTTTTTGCAAATTTTGTTTAGTAAAAGTTCAAGTTGTTCAAAAAAAATATTAATATCAGAGTCATTATAGTAAATTGTACAAATTATCATTTTAAGTTTTGGAATTTCAATACCAACACATTCAAATACAAATTCTTTTGTTATTTGTTTAACAAATTCTAGTTCTTTAAATATAATGTTTTCGTTTAAGTAAATGGAGACACCTCCATGAATATGACTCTCTCGACAAAAAATTGAACCTAATTTATAACCGTTAAAATTAATAGATGTTGTTTCGTCCTTTTGTAACCAGTGTTCGCTAACACAAAGTACATCGATATTTTTTTCATATAGAATATTTTCTAATTCTAAGATTTTATTTCGAATGCATTGCACGTTTTGATGCATTATTATGAAGGTGGGTTTGATGTCGTCAGGTTTAGGAGTACGTGTATTATTCATAAAAAAATAGTTTGTTTTTTCGGATAAGGTGAGTTCCTGTCATCTCGGGTTTGTGTATGAATGGATGAATGAATATATTTTGGGTTTTTTTCTGATGGATGTGGGTGCTAAAAATTGTAGACTGATATTTTATTGATCTCATTTTTTATATGCGCCCTTGTTAAGCTCATCATTTTGATAATTGTATGGCTATTCATTTTTTCATAAAATAATATTTGGCTAATTTATATATAGCTGTTTTCATGAAAAATCACCTCAAGGACGCTGAAATAATATATTCAAATACTCTTTCAAAAATAAAAATAAAACTTACCTCGCTCTGCAACTTGAGACTTTTCACGTTTCAAGTTTTTTCTTTGAACCTTGGCGTGCAATGGTTCTACATCACTTTCGTCAGTCTCTTCATAATTCATTTCCCTTCTATCCTCACCGCCTGTCTCACTTTCTCCAAGCAATGCACTTTTCAATCCTCTTTTCTTAGATCTCACCTTTCTCATTTTTTCTTCCTTCACGTCATAACCAGATTCATCTTGTTGAGAAAAATCGCTTAAGTCATCGTTTTCCACTTTAACTTCGCTGATGTTTATAAATTCGTGTGCATTTACGCCCTGTGTTTGATCTGATTTAAAAAAGTCTTCATCATCGGAATTAAATTTTCTCGGATTGTTTTCATTTTTTTTATGTGCGTCGTCATCATTTGATTTGTTCCGTCTTCGTTCATTTGTTTTATGCGAATCGTCATCGATGGATATCAAATTGTTCCATCTATGTTCATTTGTTTTATGCGCGTCGTCATCTTTTGATTTGTTCCGTCTGTGTTCGCTTGTTTTATGCGAGTCTTCATCATTCAAATTAAAAGTATTCCAACTTCGTTCATTTTTTTTATGCGAGTCGTCATCGTTCAAATTAAAAGTATTCCGACTGCGTTCATTTGTTTTATGTGAGTCGTCATCGTTTAAATTATAAGAATTTCGAATGCGTTCATTAGTTCTATGTGAGTCGTCATCAAATGACTTCAAATCATTTCCTCTACATTCAACTGTTTTATGCGAATTGTCATCATCGTTCGACATAAAAAAGTTCAATGAACTTTGATCATCATTGTTTGAATTCGAAATTGCTTTTCTATGACATTTATTTGATTTAAACGAATCACCACCATCTTGTGGCGTATGTACAATATTTAAGCCTTCTTTTTTAATAATCGGATCTTGTGTTTTGTCCGAAAGTAAATTCGTTTTTCCAATGTTTACCGAATTTTCATTAGTAAGTAAAGTCTTGGATGCGCAGTGAGTGTACATTTTGAATTTTCGTTTGCCATTGAATCGTTGCATTTTTTCTAAGCATTGTACGGAGAGAAGTGAAGATCTCGTTAGCTCTGAGAAAGGAGACGGCTGTTTCGAAAATGCTTCTATATCAACCTGAAAATATATAAAAATACATACATATTAATAATGCAACACTTTCTTTTTACCTCTCAGGTTTCGGGACTATTTTGTTGGAAGGTCAAAATATTTCTGCTTTGCAATAAAATACAAATAAATGGAATATTTCTGAACGCATCTGAAATATAATACAGTCAAACTTGGTTATAACGAGCACGAGGGGACCGACTAAATTTGCTCATTATAGCCATTACTCCTTATATCCAAAACAGGTTTTTTGAAAATCGTGTGTACCTACATACCTGCCTTTACTTTAATATAATCGCAAATGTATGGTATATTTGAAAATGCGAGTAGGTATTATATATTTCATAAATTTATTAGAAAAAAAACACTAATTAATAAATTATTCTTTTAATCAACGATTTTTTTAAAGATTTTGTTGTTATGCTTCTCAATTTCCTCCACAATAAAGCAACGCATCTAACATCACCTGGTTCGAGGTTTTCAAAAAAACATCACTAAAAATTATCTAACTTATTATCGATAGCTTGTGTCGCATGCAAAATCTCACTTATTATAAATCATTAGCTGGTGGGGATTGTTATTGATTTTCAACTAAAATTATAGTTGTCACAAACTAGTAATGCACAACCCGATTAGTGCGGCCCGCGTGCCAATTTTGTATAAGAAGGTCCCCCTGGTTTATAGAGAAAAAAAAACCTGAAATCCCTGGTTGAGAACAATTTTTATAGGGTTTTTGTCAATTAACGCTGCTTGTTCTAAATTGAACTAAATTGGAAGACCCCCAGAAAAAAAATCCCCAGAAAGCGAAATCTTGAATTTCGCTGTCAATCCCCTCCCCTCCAGAAAAACAAAAAAAATCCATTTGTAGGTCGCGGGCCATTTAATTAAAGAGACAGAGCCCCCCCTAAGCTAAAAAGGTTGTGCATCACTATCACAAATTTACCCCATGTAGGTACTTGTAGCTCGGTACCCTCATAAACACTTTTATTGATTTTTAAAACAAAATTGACTATGAGGTACAATGCAAAAGAAGATGTAAAAAGGGAACAAATTTGCAAACTGAAAATTCGTTGACTTCAGCAGATTGTATGACAATTTTACATTGTGCCCGATGGGTAACAATGTTTCACATAGCCGACAATCTTACACAGGTAGTGCCATAAAAATATGGATCTGTCCCTAACGGGATAGGAAATTCCCGCCAGCCGCCGGTGTTGCATGCTAGGCATATGTCCCTCCATGGTCGCCAATTATTGTTTTTTTTTTAAACCCATTTAACCATTTAGAAATTGTGTTGACATCCTCTTATGTATACAGAAATTGTGTTGACAAAATTATTTGCACGTTATATCAGTGAATCGTCCTCGTTATAACATTCAACAATTACATGAAAATAAGTCAAAACTAAAATATCATTTGGTAATTGCTCATTATAGCCATGATCTCGCTATAGCCATGATCGTTATCCAAGTTATAACCAAGTTCGACTGTAATTGGAAATAAGCATAAACTTTTTAATGCAAATATAAAAAAAAAATTAAAATGTCTCCTTGGATTTTTTTAACAAAAATTACTGACAACAAAAAAAAATTAAATCACAAAGATATTTTATTAGGCAAATGTATTATAAACATTATAATCATACGACTTTTTTTCTACACAAATAAAATAAAAAATAAAAAATTCTCAAAGTTTCATAATTTTTTTTTTCAAATTAGTCGGGAACTTTGGTTTCATAAAGGTGCATTTTAATTTTTTGTGATTAACATTAAGATGTGAATATAAAGCATGGTGTTTTCTCTTTCTAACACTGTTTAGATCATATTTCTAAACATGATAGTAGATAGTAGACCATGGTTTCTATGAGACCTATATGAGTTGTTCCGAAAATTGAAAAAATTAGCTGAGGGATTAAATGGGTAAAATTAATTCAAATATATCATTGAAGAAGAAGGTAATAATAATAAATCTACACGAAAATATGAAAGAGAACAAGACACAGAAAAAGATAATGGTCGCAACTGGGACACGAACCCAGAACCTCTCGTCTATCCGGGACGTGCGTTTACTAATTCTGCCATTGCACCCTGTCAAACCGTCATAATAGCCTGTGTCTTGTTCTCTTTCATATTTTCGTTTAGATTATTATTATTACCTCCTTCTTCAATGATATATTACATTGATGGGAATAGCCTTCAAAAGTTATAAAAAGAGAGTTTTTCTTATAAAAATTTAATTCAAATTATTTGTGAAATTTCATAATTTAAAATATGTATAAAAAAAAAATGTTTGCAATTCACACGCGGTAGAAGTGATACCTTTATAAAACTAAAATAAACATGGGTGGGGAGGCTACAAAGCACAGCCCAAAGAGGAGACCAATTATTCTATCTCATTCTCTCGCAAATCCTATAGATGTATGTATGTGTTTGTCTCTTTTTAGTGTCCCTTTTTTGTTTGATCGAGTTTCAAATCACAACGGTGTTAAAGAAGTTTTCACTTCAAAAAAACATTTAGAGTACGTTCCAGAGTGATAGATACTTTCAGTATCGCCCTAGTGAAAGACCACCATTCAGAATTCAAATGTTGCTTAAAATGACTTTCGTTGTTTGTATTTGGTGACCAGATCTGAATAGGCAGGTACTTCCACGCCCTCTTCCCTTTTACCTTCCCCACCCCGATACCTTTAACCTTACAAGATACCATAATCTCCTAATTGGAGATGCCATAGTCTTTTTTTTTCTTTTTTACATGAATACCGCACAAGAGTCCCAATTGCTCCCGTCTGGATCCAGTGGGACTATGGCATCTCCAATTGGGGTATGTTGTGAGGCTGAAGGTAATGGGGAAGGGAAGGAGATGGGGAAGAGAGAGGTGGGAAAGTACCTGGCTATTCAGATCTGGTCACCAAACACGGCTAAAGCCATTTCAAGCAACGTTTCAATTCTGAATGGTGGTCTTACACCAGGGCGATACTGAGAGTATCTTCCACTCTGGAACGTGCCGCAAATATACTATATATTATTTTAAATTAATAAATTGTGAAATAACACAAATTAATCAAATAGAATTTATTTGCCACGCCGGGATTCGATCCCGCGACCTTCGGAGTGCTAGTCAAGAATCTTACCGCCGGACTATGCCGGCCGTCTATCTGGTTCTAGACTGTTGAGAGCAGTTAGGACTCTTGTGCGGTACCTACTGACTTATATCACGGAGGCTTGAAGGAACTCCCCATATATGATATAGGGGCGCCCTGTGCCAGTAGACCACAGCCTGGACGAGAGTATTCTCAAATTACAGGTACAAAAAAAAATTACAAAATTTTCTTTAACCTGCTCGGAGTTGTACTGCATCTGCGCCCATTTCAGCAAAGTTCGGCTGGTTGTGAGGCACCCCTTTCTGAACTGGGCCGCTCGGTACAGCTGGTGGTAGCAAGGAATGCACATTTTGAGGACTTTGTCTTCCGGGGATAGCTGGAATCAACAAACTAACTGGTTAAGGTTTATATTAGCAGATATACTGGGATAAAAACCATGCAACGCCAATCCAATATCTTAAGTGTCGGACAATGATTAGTCTACAGTGCCCTTTATAAGTTAACCCTAGAAAGATAATCTTATTTTGATCCACTTTAAAGATAATAATATGTCTTAAAGAGGTACTGAAGTTTAAAAGTGTATATTTGACATATTATGATACTTAACCCTAGAAGCCCAATCTACATCGTTTAGACGTACACGCTGACGAATTATCGGCATCTCTTTCACACTCGTGATCGGATTGCCGCGACCATCCGAACCAACTCAATACCCGCCGAGACCTTGCACGAGACGCCAGTGTCACTTCGATAAGTGCTGCCATTTTGTCATAACAACAATGTTGCACATACATTCGACGTATGTTTGGGCTTTACGTGACTTTGGCCACTGCTCATGGTTTTTTTGATATTGTGCTTTTATGTATTTTTAATTATTTAATTGTTTTATTTTCTTACATTTCTTAATTGATACTTCTGTTTTAGTTACAAAGATACGAAATGGCGTCTCGACAACACTTGAAACCTGATGAAATATCAGCTTTATTGGAAAATGAGGACGATTATTCTCCGCATGATACGGACTCTGAAGAGGAGGATAATATACTAAAGACTGAACCACAGGCTACTATAAATACTTTTTCTGTGATGAGCCTGAACCAAAAAAACGACGCTATTGTGGATTTTGCTCCTATAAAAAAAGAGGATGACGAAAGCAGTGTAGCAAATGCCAAAAAGCTATATGCAGTGAACATAAAATTGATGTTTGTCAAAACTGCATATAAAGACTGTTTCGTATAATTTTATGTATTTAGTATTAATAAGAGTTGATTTGATTTTAATAAAAAAATTAGATTACGGTTGATTTTTGAAAATTTTAGTAAGTATTACGTAAGAAAACTCAAGAGGATCTCATTTTTATCTTCAATTTTGTTATTTTTGCAAAGTTATGTTGCAAAAGTATAAATAATAAGCAAGTTTTGTCAAATAAATTGTTTTTTTTTTTTATTTTATTAGACTGTATATTGAATAAATAATGTAGAACTAGTATATAATTTTAAATAAAAAAAATAAAAACAGAGATTTAAATATTACACATCGTTTTGACGTATGATTGGGCTTTATAGCTGCAAAAATATGATTGGGCTTGTAGGGTTAAACAGTTTAAAGGTAGTTGAATAAAAAGTTTAGGATTTTGTACATAAAACCAAAATAATTATAAAATAAATATTATAATTAAAAACAATAAAAAATGCTGTAAACCTCTTACAAATCAACTATAAACTATTAAGTCTTTTTTTAATGAAAAATAATGTTTTATTTTACGTCTAAATCGTATTTTTTTATATGCTTAGGGTATGGGCTTGGGGTATGTTGTGAGGCTGAAGGTAGTGGGGAGGGGAAGGAGATAGGGAAGAGGAAAGTGGGGATATAGTACCTGGCTCTTCAGATCTAGTCACCAAACACGGCTAAAGCCATTTCAAGCAACGTTTCAATTCTGAATGGTGGTCTTACACCAGGGCGATACTGAGAGTATCTTCCATTCTGGAACGTGCTGCAAATATACTATATATTATTAAATGAATAAATTGTGAAATAACACTAATTAATCAAATAAAATTTATTTGCCACGCCGGGATTCGATCCCGCGACCTTCGGAGTGCTAGTCAAGAGCCTTACCGCTGGACTATGCCGGCTGTGTATGTATTTCTCCATAATTATTGTACTTACCGTGGTGACGTAGCCGCCATTCACAAGCTCTACTCGGCAACTGAGCTAACTGAAGTATAAACCGCTACGATGCGAAATAAAAAAAGACAGCAATATTTGTGTCTCACTTTCATCGAAAAAACGTAGATTATCTTTGTTGGGTTAAGTTGAAACATAGTGTAATTTTCCAAATTCTGTACCTAATAAAAGTGCGGCGGTAAAGTGAATATTTACAAAGGTATCTAATATGGATGTAATTTCACTGGTCCAAAGCAATGAAGTTATATAAATAGACTTGCCGTAGTCTCACGTACTCGCAAAATAATGTGGCAAGTAAGCAACACTCTTTTGTTTTCAGCGGTTTTCAGTAAGTTCTTAATTCAAAAGTTATTCATGTATTAAAAAGTATGCTATATCCACACCGAAGCTAAACTTCCAACTCAAACTTCCAACGCAAGAACTACCCTTTTACACAATCGTCCGAAAGTTTGAAGTTGGCCTCTGTGTGGCCGTACCATAAGACAATCAAAGAATGTGTGTTTTTTCTCTAATGACGCACAAATTGTCGGACGGGGAACATGAAAATTAATTGTATTGCTTATAATAATAAGTAATTTGTGCGTACATATAAATGAAATGTTATTTTTTAACTTTTACTACACTGTTTGCCGTGTTTGGAAACATTTTCTCATCACACAGGAGGGCATTTTGGCGCTTCTTGAATGCAATTTTCCTACTGGTAAGACACGACCTTACTCGACGAGTGACAGTTTAGAACTAAAGTACTAGAAATCGAGACCAGTGCAATTATCTTGTTTTTGAATTCCCACTTTGAGATTTCGGTAAATATGCAGTTAGTCCACCTCACGGATAACACGGAACATTCGTGTTGTCGAAGTTTGATGCACGGATAATACGAAATGTTCCTTTTTTAACTAATAGACAATCAAATATGACATTTGTCGGAAGTACCAATCTTATAAAATAAATTCTCTAAAATAAACTCGCTTTTCATCATGCTTTTAAAAAACATCCCAGGTTTTGAATGGTTTGTTTGGCTACGCAGGGTTTGTCTAGCGGGTTTGTGTAATTATTTTAATACATTTCTTTCCATGTTCTACTGTTATAAATACTGGTACAAACTTGTCAATGATGCATTCACTTTGTTTTACGCAAAAATAATTTTTCTATGATTGGCAGCATTGATGAAATGTTAAAATAAAAACGATGAATAAACATGGCGTTACCGCGCTAGTCAATTAATTTTAACAAAATTAAAATGTTAAATGCATATTTTTTGCATGTTTTTTGGTCTCCCCCGACATAAATACACACTTTTCCTAATAATAAAGCTAAATCTAACTGTTTGGATAAAAAGTTTTCCGTATTAACGAGTAAGCGGTTTAATGCATAAATAATGAGATTTCTCCCCCTCGTCTACAGTATATAAAGTCTTTAGTCGAAAGTATCTTAACGGTATTTTGTAGGCAGACAGCTGATAGCCTATTGTGGATGCCTAACGCTTCCAAAATAGATTAGTGCTGCTGTCCATGGAATCCTGAACAATTCTCCAGCACTAAATTACGAGATATTCACTGTTGGTATATTGTATTTTAAAATCCTATTCTCACTCACCTCTACAAAACAAATTTCACGCAAATTTTGTATACAACTGTCATCTATAAGTTTCATGTTAGAAGATTTCCTCAGGCAAGTTCTGCATACATTTCTACCGGCCATTTGCAAAAACATTTTACTCAGAAACTGTTCTGGTGGAGTCATTTTGAAGACGGAGGTAAAAAAACAATATATTGTTTACATCCTTATCGAAATTTAAAATAAAAATATTGACATTTCGTGAAACAATTTCTGACAGCAAACGTGAAAGTGTTGCCAACTTGTAAGAAATGTTAATACTAAATATTGTGGGTAACTTAAATAATAACGGGGTTGGTTGTATTGTCAGCGCGCCGTACAAATGAATAATATTTATTTCTCAACTAGCTGACCCGGAAACGCGTTGCTGTGGCTAACACAACGCCATCTACTGGATGGATACACAACCTTTTTAACCACCGCCATCTGTTAATTTGCATACTAAACCAAATCCACACCGCCCGCTTGCCAGCCCGCTTGTTCTCCACATACGGGCATTCTCCTTTACATATATATTATATATTTCAACCAATGTACACAAAACCTTGAAAATTTGTATACCTAAACCTACCTCATGAATCACTCTATCTATTGGTGAAAACCGCATGAAGATCCGTTCAGTCATTTTTGAGTTTATTGCGAACAGACAGACAGACCTTTATTGGATAACCAACACCTCTGCCATAGGTCACCCCAAGTGGTTCGCTACGTTTGGTGATTTGGCAGAGGTGCCCGGGATCATGGGGTGAGGTTTGTCTAGGTCTTGGAGGCGGATGACCAGGACATACCGAACCCTAGATTCCTACCCACCCCTTAAACCCTTTTCCTTCCCAGAACTCTCCTCTCCTTCCCTTCCTTAAAAAAAACCTTCGCACAGCATCCCCAAAGATGACATAGGCCCTGAGGGAAATTATTTTCCTCAGGGCCTCCTGTGTGGAGCTCATGTGAAAAAAAAGACAGACGTGTCGGAGGACTTTAATTTATAATGTGTAGAGATGTAGAGATAGAGATTTGGGAGGCGGGTGTGAATATTTCCGCCACGGAACCATTTATTAGATAACCAACACCTCTGCCACAGATTTAGAAGTGCGGTATGTTTGGTGAACCCGGGTTCACCTCTAGTCGTTCGCAATGTTTGATGAGTAGTTAACCCGGGTGCATGGAGTGAGGTGTGTAGGTCTTCGCAGCAGATGCGTCTGCTCATCAACTGCGTGGCGGACCGGATCGAGGGTGACTGGTTGAAGGCCTTTTGACCTTACCAGTTGAACTCTCTCGACCCGTCATCTTGCACCGCAGTTGGAGGGATGGATTTATACATTTGTCACTTCTGTATATGATGACCCCCAGATTCCTACTCACCCCTCATAGTTTTACCTTCCTTAAAAATACCCACCAAACAGCATATTTTTACATGAGATCCACACAGGAGGCCCTGAGGAAAATAATTTCCCTCGGGGAAAATATCATCTTTGGGAATGCTGTGTGGAGGGTTTTTTTTAAGGAAAGGAAGGAGAGGAGAGCTCTGGGAAGGAAAAGGGTTTAAGGGGTGGGTAAGAATCTGGGGTTCAGTGTGTCCTGGTCATCCGCCTCCAAGACCTATACAAACCTCACTCCATGAACCCGAGTATCCTTCAAACAAAAAATATACGTTAAAGACACACTGAACAAAGATTTATAAACGATTCTTAAGTCAAGTGTTTGTGTTAGTTTTGTGAAATTACAGTGAATGTACAATAAACCTAACATAAAATAATACATGCCTGGATTTGCCTAGCATCACAACAATATTACAAGTCGCAGGGAAAGAAAACTGTATTACACTTTTCCACACATTTTTTCCCTTTTCAGAAGAATGAGTATTGAATAAGTAAAAATAATGGTTTATTGAAAGTAGAAGGCTTAATTAATATATCATGTGTACAGCATAAAAGGGCCCTCCGTTGTTTTCTTTACTGTCAACTAAAAACTATCGACAATAATTCTACCTACTCTAAATTTATTGCGTTGCACAATATTTTCATCAAAATATTGTACAAGTATTTCAAGATGCTGGAAATTTGCGTTTTTCGGTGGTTAAAATGGTGTTCGGTTCTTTTGCTCGCCCGAGTAAGTTAAATAATAAAATAAACTTTCTTTGTTTGTGTCTTATCGAAGGAAAACACAAATAACTAATTGAGTCCGTTCTCCTGCGACCGAGAAAATGAACATTTGCTTACCAAATACTAAAAACATTGTTAATCGGGGCGTGGCCTTGCAAATTTTTGTATGCCTTTGCAGTAAGGCCACGCCCTCATTGCCAATGATTATAGAAATATGTAAGCAAATTTTTACGTTTTCGGTCGGAGGATATCCTTTTTTAGTTATTCAATTTATTGTTTCTTCAGTCATACCTACCCAGTATTCACCGATTTTTTGTTGGGCACATTTTATTTTTCAACATGGCAACGCCAATATTATGACGCCAATGACTTGACGTCAAGGTTGCCGATTTGCGGATAAATCCCCAAATTGTGGGGAATTATAAAGATTTTTGAAGAATTGGGTATTTTGCGGGGAAAATGCGGGGACTCTGGGCATTTCTCGATTTTCCAACAATGTTAAAAAATACATACATTCAGTAGAAGATTTCGTAGTTTATTTTATGGCAGCACTGTAGCATTTATTTCATAACAAAAATAGTGATATGATACTGAAGTTCGGGACTCGAACTCCAAAAATGACGTATTGGAATCCGTAACTCCCAATTGCTGTCAACAAAACGTACGAAGCATCGGAACGCATTACTTCGTACGTTTTGACACTGTGTACGTTTTGACACGATAATGGCCGGTCACATTTGCGCGTATCGTATCATAGCACGAAGCTTCGTGACGATACATGCAGGTGCGGCCCCAGCATCGAGTAACTAAACAATTATTGCTCGTTACCGTTTTCTAACGCTTCCGTTGAGAGAAAAATCAGTGTGCTCAAAAATTGAAAACAGAAAATAGAAATCGCCTTCGTACAGATACTATGGTAGCATTAATGGCTATTTGAGAAGGGATTAAGAAAAAAGGAGGAAGTTTGAAGTAAAATCATTAAAAAAAATATGGCATTAAATATGTTGTTAAGAAAGTCTTTTATTGCAAATTGCTAACTAAATAACTTAACTTCTTGTTTGAAATTATTGGTATCATTATCAATAAATGACGACATATATTTTTTTAAAATTTGGTTAAAACTGTGTTTTTTTTTTCTTCTAGCCATACACCTGGCACACTGTACGTGTGATAACGTTACCTTATTTTTATGTTTTATCTTATATTTAATATTTTTCTACAAAATATACGATTTATTGGCACACTGCATTGAATATATTTTTTATGCATACATTTGTCATTATTTTTGTAACATATGAACATTAGTTATTGGGTCGTAACATATTTTTAAATCTCATACTCGTATAATGTATGTAATAATATGTTTTAATCCTGTCAAATAAAATAAATTAGTTTAAAAATTTCATTTCGTTAGAATTTTGTTTTATTTTGAAGGCAGAATTATAAAGGAACTTGTGGAGAATTTGTTATTTCGTTCTCCCCAATTAAGGGATTTTGAACATTTTTTGTGGGTATTTGTATTTTAGAACACAAGCCTCGGCAACACGGCAACCCTGCCACCTGCTTGACGTTTCAACTTTGAACAAAAAATAATGAAGTACACTGCGTTTAAATAACTTTCTGAATTTAATTTGCTTCGTTTACGGCTGTTTTCTGTGCTTCCACCGTCGCTACAATCTTGCTGTACTTTTTGTATCATGCTATCAACACTAAATGAAAGAACTGGAGTGGTGGAAATGGAAAAAGGAGAGAGCAAGAACAGTAATAATTCGAGATGCACAATTTGTTTGTCCGATTCAACGAATTTAACGTCAATATTTTCACTACATATTGGCGGGAAACCAACCATTGGTGAAATGTTGATAAGCCTTTGTTCCTTTCAGGTAATTCTCTACTGCTTTTGACGATTTAAAAATGATTTTACAGAATTTAGGTTAGAATAACCTAACTAACTGTCACGTCGTTTCGTAAAGCACTCTGTGTTAGACATGGGCAAAATTGAATGACTGAATTAAATGAATAAATTCAATCTTGTGACACACTCGATCTTATTCTCAATTTCAAAAGGAATTGCTTATTCATTCCTTATCTTTGTTCTTGCATCCTACGATTTTTAACGGCACCATAAATATTTATTTTCCATTTATTTTAATGTTAATTAGGTAAATATGCAGTTAGTCCGGGTAAAGTTCGGTTTATGGGCCAAATTCCTAAAAAATAAAACTAGTTATTTTTATACTAATTTGGGGTCGGGGAATCCGAATCTGAAAGAATTAGGCGGCGGCAAGCAATATTAACTGAATTACAGGACTTTAAAATTTTTTATACACATACAGGAAAATAGCCATTTTGAAAGCATTTTGATTCCTAGAAAATCAAACTAGTTATTTTTATACTAACTATGGGCCGGGGAATCCGAATCTGAAAGAATTAGGCGGCGGCAAGCAATATTAACTTAATTACACGACTTAAAAAATTTATACACACACACACCTGAAAATAATCATTCCGGAAGTATTTTGACACATGTAGTACAAAGATCATAGAAAAACACGATAACATAGATGTTTTTACCACACAAAATTAAGTGTTGCCATTAAGCACTAATATTTATAACGTAAAATAACATGTTTATATTTTAAGTACTTATTTTTTATAATTGATTCTCAAATATTTTAGGAAGGTACACCAACTAGTATTGTGGAGTTTTTATGCCTTGACGCGAGTAGGCGTTATAAAGGGGCACGTTCTTTTGTATCACAAACCATGTTACATAAACCCGGCGTAGCTGCTAAACTACTTGAAAACAGGGATGTTTTTTTGCCGTGACGCGAGCAGGCGGTATAAAGGGGCACAAACCATGTTACACAAACCTAGCGTAGCCGCTAAACTACTCGAAAACAGGGATGTTTTTTTGCCGTGACGCGAGCAGGCGGTATAAAGGGGCACAAACCATGTTACACAAACCTAGCGTAGCCGCTAAACTACTCGAAAACAGGGATGTTTTTTTGCCGTGACGCGAGCAGGCGGTATAAAGGGGCACAAACCATGATACACAAACCTAGCGTAGCCGCTGAACTACTTGAAAACAGGGATGTTTTTTTGCCGTGACGCGAGCAGGCGGTATAAAGGGGCACAAACCATGTTACACAAACCTAGCGTAGCCGCTAAACTACTTGAAAACAGGGATGTTTTTTTGCCGTGACGCGAGCAGGCGGTATAAAGGGGCACAAACCATGTTACACAAACCTAGCGTAGCCGCTAAACTACTTGAAAACAGGGATTTTTTTTTTGCCGTGACGCGAGCAGGCGGTATAAAGGGGCACAAACCATGTTACACAAACCTAGCGTTAGGTTAGGTTAGGTTAGGTTAGGGACGCGAGCAGGCGGTATAAAGGGGCACAAACCATGTTACACAAACCTAACGTTAGGTTAGGTTAGGTTACGCATTTTTAAGACTACGAATTTTCATACTTTTGGTTTAAGAATACGCCGTTGAGATAGTCGTAATTCATCAGGTTAATGTGTTATGTGAAGAATTATCGTGTCGGAAATTATTGATATAGAGATAAATATTTTTGAGAGCTGGTAACACTGCCGGCACATGTTTTTGTATATTTCTTGTTTTTCTATGATCTTTGTACTGCATGTGTCAAAATACTTCCGAAATGATTATTTTCATGTGTGTGTGTATAGAAAATTTTAACGTCGTTTAATTCAGTTAATATTGCTTGCCGCCGCCTAATTCTTTCAGATTCGGATTCCCCGGCCCATAGTTAGTATAAAAATAACTAGTTTGATTTTCTAGGAATCAAAATGCTTCCAAAATGGCTATTTTCCTGTATGTGTATAAATTTTTTAAAGTCGTGTAATTCTGTTAATATTGCTTGCCGCCGCCTAATTCTTTCAGATTCGGATTCCCCGACCCCAAATTAGTATAAAAATAACTAGTTTTATTTTTTAGGAATTTCGGACATAAACCGAACTTATTCCGTTAGTCCACCTCACGGATAACACGGAACGTTCGTGTTGTCGAAGTTTGATGCACGGATAATACGGAATGTTCCTTTTTTAACTAATAGACAATCAAATATGACATTTGTCGGAAGTACCAATCTTATAAAATAAATTCTCTAAAATAAACTCGCTTTTCATCATACTTTTAAAAAACATCCCAGGTTTTGAATGGTTTGTTTGGCTACGCAGGGTTTGTCTAGCGGGTTTGTGTAATTATTTTAATACATTTCTTTCCATGTTCTACTGTTATAAATACTGGTACAAACTTGTCAATGATGCACTCACTTTGTTTTACGCAAAAATATTTTTTCTATGATTGGCAGCATTGATGAAATGTTAAAATAAAAACGGCGAATAAACATGGCGTCACCGCACTAGTTAATTAATTTTAATAAAATTAAAATGTTAAATTCATATTTTTTGCATGTTTTTTGATCTCCCCCGACATAAATACTCACTTTTCGTAATAATAAAGCTAAATCTGTTTGGGTAAAAAGTTTTCCGTATTAACGAGTAAGCGGTTTAATGCATAAATAATGTTAATTATTCCAATGAATTATGCGTACCGTAAACAATTTACATATTATAATGTTTCGTATGTATTTAAATATTATTCTATGAGCGGCGCGATGAGAGGTTGCCTACAGTAAAGTACCTCTCCCACTCCCGCACCGCCATTCATAAAAGCACGCGTAGATACATCATTGTAGTCCCCGGCACAAGTAAAATACGGCAGCGAGTCAGCCGATTCAATTCTCAGTTCCGACCAACGCTATTCAGTATTGTCTCCGTCAATCCGAGGTCCCAAATGTCCCGGGTCCGCGTGCCTAGTCTGTCGCTATTGACAGACTGGGCACGCGGACTGTAGTCCGAAGCGCTCCATTCGATAATTAACATTAACGTCTTTTTCACTTGAGACAAAGACCGTTCAAACGAGTCGAACTCAGATCCCGGGCTGTCCGAAATGTTAACTTTACTAGGTCCGGAGCTCGCGAGTCACTGCAGACACTAGTCAAAAGTTACTAATTCATTCCCCAATGCCCGCCGCGAATCCGTCTGCGCGGTTAATTTATTCCTCTCTAAGCCGTCAATTTCATTATTTGGTTGGTTAGTTGGTTATTTTTTTGGTACGTACCAAAGTTATTCGAATACAAGTACCTACCTACTTTTAGACGCAGATCTTGGGTAGATAGAATACATGTGAATTTGCAGATATTATAAGGCCAAACGGCGGTGGTCAGCTATCGTAAAATACTCGTAAATAAATAAAAGTTTGTTTATATTAAATCACGTGAAGTGGAACATACATTTTTCTTGACAAAAATTTGTTTTTTTGTCAAAATAATATCTACACATTTAAAACTTCTTTAGCACCATTGTGATTTGAAACACGATGAAACGAAAAATAACGACGCTAGTATTATTATTATTATAGCATTATCGGCCTCTTTGTGCGCTTTTTCATAGCCTTTCGGTCTCCTCTTTTTGCGATGCTTCGTAGCCTCCCCACTTATGTCTATTTTAGTTTTCTGAAGGTTTCACTTCAACCGCGTAATATATGTATGCATACATATATGAACACGGTGTTTTTATACTCCAATTTTAATATTGTCCTATTAAAATTGGAGTTAAAACTCGTGAAGTTTTTATTTTTTTTTTGTATTAATTGAATTAAAGGAATGAATAAAAGGAAGCAATTCAAAAGGCCGGGGGAATCAGACTGAATCGATTCAATCATGGGAATGAATCTGCCCATGTCTACTCTGTGTTACTGTGTTGGCACACACTCCTGCTTATTTAAGATTCATGCATCTCCGCATACTATATAATTCTGACTCTTAACATAACCCGACTCGAGTACTTGAATCACTTGATTGCATCGTCCAGTCTATTCATATTGCAATTGATAAGATTAAGAAAGGGATGCTTAGATATATTTTTTTACATTAACTCCACACAGGAAGCCCTAAGGAAAATAAATACCTTGTTGAAATGGATTCAAACCGACCGTTTTAGCAGTGTTCATTTGTGAACCCGCGGAAATGTCGTGGTGATAAGAGCGAAGATGCTACCCTAAAATTATTTATTTAAGCTGCTATTAATCTCTTTTCGTGTCCATAGTTTATTTATTTTCATCTTACTAATTTATTCTTCCACCTCTTCTAAAATAAACATTAAAATAAGTTTAATTAGCGTATTTACTTTACTTTATAGCGCCCGTCATCCGCCGTCGTCAAGCAACAGGCGGCGGGTACAAATGCACTCAATGTACTCTACTTGAAAGTTATGCAAAAGGTTTTCGGCGAGTCAAGTAGCAAGTACACTCGCTACTTTTATTTTTTTTTTTTTACATTAGCTTCACACAGGAGGCCCTGAGGAACATAATTTCCCTCAGGGCCTATGTCATCTTTATGCTCACCTATGATGCTGTGTGGAGGGTTTTTTTAAGGAAATGAAGGAGAGGAGAGTTCTGGGAAGGAAAAGGGTTTAACCGGTCAAAGGCCATGACATTTAGCGGAAATTCGCGGAACTTCGCAAAAAAACACTAAAAAACCACCACTTTGAATTTTGAATTGAATGTTTTGTTGATAAATTTTGAGCTATTGTATATTTTATTAACTGAAACACGTTCACATCACAATAAACTATCTACGAAAACCACATTACTTGCATTTATTACGTAAATTAATAGGTTTTATGATCGTTTTATTCGCGATACACGCATTAATTGCGACCGTTAAATTCGCGGCAAATTCTGACAGCCGATTGTCATAGAAGAAATCGTTTTAAAAATATTCCAGGGTGACAAGGTGAATGAAACTTGTAGCGTCTCCGAGAGTAATGACGGCGCAAGCGATTCTGACACTGTTCTTCATACAAATTGTGTACATAGAAGGGCCAAAATCGTAGACCAAAAGTTTTTTGTCGGAAGTATTATTCAAATATTTGAATTATTTTCTCGCGCATGCGCATATGACGCGCGCGCCGGCGCGTCTCCGGCCTCCCAGCGGTTAAGGGGTGGGCAGGAATCTTGGGTTCAGTATGTCCTGGTCATCCGCCTCCAAGACCTAGACAAACCTCACCCCATAAACCCGGGCACCTCTGCTAAATCACCAAACGTAGCGAACCACTTGGGGTGACCTATGGCAGAGATGTTGGTTATCCAATAAAGGTTCCCGGGGCGGCGGTACCCATTCCCGCCTCCCAAATTAAGTACTAAATAATAAGTAATTTGACTAAAGTAACTAACTAACTAGCGAGTGTACTTGCTACTTGACTTACTACTTGATCAATGTGAACGTACCTTAAGTTAGCTACTACAGTAACTAACCCAGTCCGAATAAGCCTTAAGGAGCAGTGTCTGAAAAAACCTGCTGAAAGTGATATACCTATCGAGGTTTTTCGTTAAAAATCGATTCAAACAATTGTAGTTTTTTTTAAATTATTTTTATTTTAGTTCCACACAGCAGGCCCTGAGGAAAATTAATTCAATTCAATTCAATTTAATTTATTCATTTTAAAAAAAACAAATTAAAATTTCAAAGCGTTTTAAAAAGAGAAAATATTAAGGGCCATTAACCGGCAAGCGGCCGAGAATTCATATTTCACCGAAAGATATTCTTACAATCGTACAGGGCAGTTACAATGAGAAAGATTAATTATTATCCGTACCAGTTTTTAAAATAATAACTCAATATTGATTTTATTTCATTAAAAATTTGCTTTAATATATACCTACATTCAAAAATACTAAGAAAGGCGTGGTGATAAAACTATTAAAATAATGTACTTTTTGTAATTATTTTTTGATCATAAGTATTTATAATTTTTCAATAATGTCTAAGCAAAATAAGAATGTAAAAAAATCTTAAATACATTAGTTTGTAAGACTGTAAATAAATACACAAACTGAAGTATTTTCGTCACAAAACACGTGCGTGGAATTTTTTTTAATTGATTTTATTTAAACTAAAATAAAAATTCTGAACATGCGTTTCCCCGATAATTTATTGATTTATTTTACTGCATGATTATGTGATTTGAAATGTGTGTTGTATAATACAAAATTTTGTTTGAAAATTTAACTAATCTGCCAACGACCTACACTAAAACCTTATTGTACTAAAAATAAGCATATTTTCTCAAAATTTAAAACATAGCTTTCCTAGATAAAAAAACAGTCTTTGGTAATCAATTTATAATTTTTTGTGGAAAAGAGTCAATACATCTAAAATTTGATTTAAAAATGACATATTTCCGGTTTTCTCTAGTTATTAAATAAGCACAAGGAATCAGGGGGTCAGTGTTTGATCAAGAGTGATGAATGAATCCATCCCTTCAACTGCGATGCAAGATGGGTTGAGGGAGAGGTCAAAAGACCTCCCTCATTCATTCGCTCTCGATCTGGCCCACCATGCAGTAGTTCCTGAACAAACCTCACCCCTCTGAACCCGGGCACCCCTGCCAAGTCGCCAGACGTAGCGAACCACTTGAGGTGGCCTATGGCAATAGGTGTCGGGGTAAATATGCATAGAGTCGACTCGTGTTGTCGAAGTTTGGTGCATGGATAATAATAAGTAATATTCCTTTTTTAACCCCTCCGCAACGTAGGCAGATATATGCGTTAAAAATACGACAGCAGTCAAGTACAATAAGCGTGTTTACACGTCAGCGCGTGTGTCTCCAAAGAAACCGTTATAACTCCGTTATTGTTTTAGTTACATCCGTAAAATAAAAAGTGAAAGGTCGATAGTGAATCATGCTGCACATCTCTATTCAAGTTGTCCATAGAAATACATAAAAAGAACATTCTGTCAGACGCGCAGTCTGACACATAATTTATCCCGTCAAATTTCCTACGGGCGCCCGACATTGTTAATTTCTATTAAATATGTTTATATGAAATGATAAAAAAGTGAGGTGACAAAAGTGTTTATTGCAAATTTATACAATGGAATAAGTATTGTTGTTTACATAATCTGTGATTTTAGTACCGTTTTCACATAAAAACATCACGTGAGTCATTTTCACATTTTTTTAATGTTTGCATTCTAAATTTTAATATTTACAAATGTTAATATTTATTTGTAATATAATAATTCGAAAGCTTATTTTGTAACCTGTCTAAAACAGTTTTACTATTCGGCTATGTTCAGAAATGTTTCATTTATAGAGCTTTAATTGTGAAGCGATAATAATACAAAGTTTTCGTAAAATGTCATTTCGTTAAAGTGCATATTGGCAATTTTCTAAGGGGTTAACTAATAGACCAGCAAAAGCATCTTATAAAATAAATTCTCGTCAAAATAAAAACAAAAAAGTACCTATTTCGAATTATTGAGTTGAGATTTAAACTACGAAAGCTACATGTCTTCATAATATAAAAAAAACATCCCAGGTTTTAAATGGTTTGTTTGGCAAAGCAGGGTTTGTCTAACGGGTTTGTGTAATTATTCTAATACATTTCTTTCCATGTTCTGCTGTTATAAATACAGGTACAAACTTGTCCATAATGCATTCACTTTGTTTTATATGGCAATAATATTTTTTCTATGATTGGCATCGTTGATTGATTGTCTATGAAGTGTTAAATAAAAACGATAAATATAAAATGGCGCTACCGTGTAAGTGAATTAATTTAAACAAAATTAAAATGTCCAACGCATATTTTTTGCATGTTTTTTGTCTTCCCCGACATAAATTCTCACTTTTTGTGAAAATAAATGGAAGGAATAAAAATAAATTTAAATGTCATTTCGCGTTTTTAAAGATAACAAAATAACCATTAAAATGCAATATTTGAACGTTGTTATGCAGAAAGCAGCCAGCCCTAAAAAACTCAAACGAAGATACGAGCACTTTTGTCTAAAGATTTAATAATCAAATCTACATAACACCTAAGATGTTTTTTACTTCAAAAAAATTATAAATAATATGTAGATAGCCAATTCTTATAACTTTAAAGTGGATTTAAGGGTAGATTTTTAGAGATATTGGTGTTTTATAAGGTCTGGCTGCTTTCTGCAGAATACATTGTTGAGAATGTAAACTCAGCAATCAACCGTCCGACCTTACTTTGCGAAATACGCATTCTGTAGAAAACAGCCAGAGCTACCAAATACACTTAATTTATGAAATTATGCTTTATTATTTAACTTAAAATCGGTAGTTATATAGATATATTTCTATATTATAAGTTAGTAATTTTATATTCCGAGGATTTTTTTTTATTTTTCAAAGGAAATATAAAATTTTAAACTTTAATACGCAATACTTTCTGAAACATAATATAGGTAGCTACATAGATATTATAATTTATTTAATATTCATTATGGGTTTTTATAACCATCTGCTAGAAATCAATGCTTGTGGTCGTGCTTATAATGTTATTTAATTAACATAATTAAAATAAATGTTTCAAAAATCATTTTATATTTGGAGGTTTTTTATTATCAAATATCGTTAAAATAAAATCTTGATATTTATCATTTCGTTTATTAACATAAATTTTAATAATTTAATTTTCAAAGGGATTTGTGGGCTGAAAAAAAATTGTACTGATTTTTGTCTCTCTCTAATTTTCTATGTAGTCTTTTGTACTTTTTTGATTTCATATTCAATGTTTTTTTCTTTTTATTTCATTTACTATAAATATTTTATTTCTATGCGTTAAAACGTTAAAATGATACGTTCAGTTCCTTAATTTTAAAACAAATATAAGTAAATTGTTATTAGATCCGGCAAACAAATGCTGTCTAGCTGTCTTGGACTTCATTGAATTTATGTAATATTATTGATAAATGATAATACATACTTAAAATTATTGATTTTTCTCAAAATATAAGTTATTATTATAATGCGAGAGCGCTTTCTTTGAAAGTTTCGGTACAAACGCTATAGTGTAGAAAACAGACAAGCGCCGTGACCGTTTTCTGCAGATCAGGTAAACGTCATAAACAAAATGTGAGTTGTACTGACAAAATCGACCAGTTGTCTCTGGCTGTTTTCTGCTAAATGTGAGTGCCGTGAGCGCTTTCTGCAGATTGTTGAACGGTGTTTTTGTGATCAGCAAATATTTAAGTAGGCGATTACTATGAATTTTTCTATAAAAGCGGCCTGCCTGGTTTTAATAGAACATAGAATTGACGTTCCTCCGTCGGATTACAACAATATCTCATTTTTGCCAAAATTGTGGCCTGGCTGCTTTCTGCATAACTACATTCATTTTTGAATTCCGGTTACTGAATTACTTATTACTAACTGTAATCTACCTAATGCAACAGTGTGTTTTAAGCGTGGACTCGATCGGGAAATATTTACCATTATTTTTAATGAAACAATAAAAAGTGAGTTGACGAAAATATTAATGTTACATTTGTCTAATTATGAATGTGTTTTTATTTTTTTACATTACCAGTAATTTTAGTTAGAAAAAATGTAAAGTGAGCCATTTTTAAAACCTTTTTATGTGTGCGTACAAAATTTTAAAAATTATGTTTTTATTTCGAACTAGCTGGTCCGGCTTGCGTTGCAATGTCATTCAAAGAAATAAATTGATTCTTCCTGCATGTCCTTTCCCGTGTGTCCCTGTTTCCTTCCGCCTTCCCCTTCCCTCGTCTCTTCCCTCTCCGCGAATCCCACCTCTCCCGTTCCCCTTCCCCTTGCCTTTCCTCCCTGCCGCTAAAATATATGAAATACACACATTTTCATTTATACACATTTCATAATGCCAGAGCTTACCATTATATATAGCCTGTATGTTATTTTGATGTATGAGCTATATTATTATAAAGTTTCATTAAAATCCATTGAGTAGTTTTTTTTATGTGTAAAAACAACAACATTTATACACGTTTGAAATTTGTCACATGAGAACGGGTCGTTGTTGTGTTCAACAGCTCGGCTGTGGAATGATTTGCCGGCCTCTGTGTTTCCTCCTTCCTACAACATGGGTCTCTTTAAGACCAATGTTCATTCCTTCCTCTCCTCAAAAAGACCCTCCACACAGCATCCCAGATGACATAGGCCCTGAGGGAAATTATTTTCCTCAGAAAATGATGTACTTTAAGGATAGTTTGATGAGAGTTTGGTTAGGTTCTGATTATGGGATCCATGACAAAGTAACGGAACTCTTCAATTCTTAGGAGCAAATTAACGATACTCGGCCGAATCTCTTAATTTGACCCTAACGTCGTTATGGTCAAATTATGTCTGTTTCATATGAGCAGCACGTTTAGTAGGTCTACCCATATTCAAAAAAATTAGTTAGTGTACCTCAGATTCACTAAAAATCAAAAACAAACAAATTTTTTAAAAAAACCCAAAAACGACTTCCAAAAATGCACTAAAAAGTAAAAAAATAATTTCTTATTCTTCTACAACTTCATAATCAACTTACTTTTTCTACTCATCAATATGTAGGTACGATTGTTATTTTTGGAGTCGGTGTCATTATATGTCAAAGTACATCATTTTCAATAAAAAAAGAAGGTTGAAGTGAAATTGAGTTATTCGTCCATTTGTCGCGCACATACTTATTGCAAATTTAAGTCTTATATGGTTTTCTCATGGATGCCCTTGTCGGAACTGGACCAAATTAAAATGAGACCACACGGGAAGCACCAGCTTTCAAATAAAAAAAGAATAATTAATATCGGTTCACCCAGTCGAAAGTTCTGAGGTAACAAACATAAAAAAAAAAAAAAAAAATACAGTCGAATTGAGAACCTCCTCCTTTTTGAAGTCGTTTAAAAACAAAATTGAAACCTGCTCCAATATTCGTGATCTAGGTGTGATTCTCGGTAGTAAGTTACAATATCAATGCCATATCAATCATATAACAAATAAAGCAGCTAAAATGCTTGGTTTCATTGTAAGAAATACAAAAGAATTCACAAACACTGTAATTATCAAACAACTATACTTTGCATATGTACGAAGCCATTTAGAGTTTGCGTCAACTGTGTGGTCTCCATTTTATGCTGTACATGTAAACAAAATTGAATCGATTCAGAAAAAATTCATAAAATGCCTTTCTTACAAATCGCACAACCGATTTAACAATTATCTTGATGCAACAAATTTTTTCAAAATTGATGCATTGAGTGTACGCAGACAATTCTCTGACGCGATGTTGCTATATAAAATCGTAAATAACGTAACTGACTGTCCTGAATTATTGAACAGAATAGATTTTAGAGTACCTACACGGCACACACGTTCGTGTAATATTTCTAAAGAGAAACACTGTAAAACAAATTCTAACCAAAATGCTTGCCTTATAAGACTGTGTTCAACATATACGAGGGCTATTCAGAACTAGGGAACGTTTTGTAATAAAACAAAAACTAGGTACAGGAAAAATATTTTATTATATACATCTGAAAGAGTGACTAAAATGCTACTTTTCTACATAGTCACCAAACAAATTAAGGCACTTATCGTAGCGGTGGACAAGCTTCGAAATTCCTTCGTCATAGAAACCCGCCGCCTGCAATCTCAGCCACTCAGTGACGCACGCCCAGAGCTCGTCGTCGTCATCAAAATGCTGTGTCGCTAGCCAGTTCTTCATCTTCAGGAACAAGTGAAAATCACTCGGTGCTAGGTCGGGACTGTCGGGTGGATGTGGGAAAATCTCCCATTTGAATGAGTCAAGAAGTTCTGCAGTTCGATTTGCCGTGTGAGGTCGGGCATTGTCATGAAAAAACAAAATTTTTGACGATAACTTTCCTCGGCGCTTGTTTTGCATTGTTCTTCTAAGCTTGCGCAATGTTTGGCAGTACCGATCAGAGTTCATTGTTGCACCACGCTCGAGAAAGTCAATAAGCAGCACACCTTGCCTATCCCAAAAAACAGTAGCCATAATCTTCCTCGCTGACAAGGTTTGCAAAATTTTTTTTGGTTTTTTGGGGGAACTTGTGTGCCCCCACTCCATGGACTGCAATTTTGTTTTGCAATTGACGTGCTTCACCCACGTCTCGTCACCCGTTACGATGCGATCCAGTAAAGAATCACCATGTGTGTGGTAGGCGTCAAGAAATGTTAAGGCTGCTCCCATTCGCTGACCTTTATGGAGGTCTGTAAGCATTTTGGCACCCATCTTGCACAAAATTTATGGTAGCCAAGCTTGTGAGTCACAATTTCAAACAACAAAGTCCGTGAAACTTGTGGGAAGCAAAGCGAAAGCTCCGTCATTGTGAAGCGACGGTTTTCACGAATCTTCTCATCAACTTTGGCGAGAAGATCGTCTGTCACAATGCTCGGGCGTCCACTCCTCTCTTCATCATGCACGTTGGTTCGGCCATTTTTAAACCGGATACACCATTTTCGCACTGAACTTTCATTCATTACGTCGTTGCCATACACTTCGCACAGTTGCCGATGAATTTCTATCGGTTTTTCGTTTTTTGCTAACAAAAACCGTATTACGGACCGCACTTCACAACTGGCGGGATTTGAAATTGCAGCGCACATTTTAAATTGGAATATTGGGAAAACAGGCAGCGCGGAGACGTTCTCGTTCTGACGGCTGGATGCCGACTGAAGCTACGAGCACGCGCACACCAAAGCATACGTGATCGCCGCGCGCCTAGCGGCGTCAGACGGAAACGTTCCCTAGTTTCTGAATAGCCCTCGTAATAACATTTTCTCTGATATAGATATCTTCAATTGTAACGAAAGTAAATATAAAAATTCTATTAAAAGTTTATTAATATTATTAAATGAGTACAAAAATGCATAATGATATATTATGTAATGACATATATTATGTCTACCTACCTCCTGTTATATGTAGTATCTTTTACTTGATGTAAGATTTCAGTTTGAGTTAATTATTAATTTCTAGAGTTAATTATTAATTTCCGAAATTTAACAATAAGTACGGACAGAGAACGTTTGAATATATCATACCGAAGATATTTAATTTATTACCTGACACTATAAAGCAATGTAATTCTATGAATAAGGTTAAATATATGGTGAAAAATTGGCTATTGGAAAAAAAATATTTATATTGATTTTGATATGTATGAAAAAATGTTGAATCTGTAGATTTATAAGATGTAAATTTTAAATTTTAAAAATGTATAAATATGTAACTAAAATATAAGCACCTGTTGACAAGCCGATTCAATTGGCTTAGCAGGACTCGTTTGTTGATTATATTATGTATTATCTATTATTTCAATAGATACACCATGTAATAGTATAATGAGGAAATCTATAATTGGTTTCTCAGTAAGGTAAATTAAACATGTATAAATTAATCACATTGCAAACTGTTGATTTCCCCTAAAATAAATAAATAAATAATTCCACCTAAATAATGTTTCAACTTTTCGAATAGTATCATCTTTCTTCCGTATAATTATCATTCAAAATGACAACACCCGTTGAAAGTAAATAAAACTATCGATGGGTGATGACGTCACACAATCCACCATAGATACGGTGATTTTCAGGGCGTCTTGAAAAATTAAAACATTGACAATTATTTTAACTATTAAAACTAACTATAAAAATAAATATGCAGTTATTTAAGTTTGAAGGTCTTTATTCATTAAAAAAATTTAAATAATTGGACTGGAGTTCTCTATTCTGGATATTAGTAAGAGCTGAGGGAAATTTATTCCTGAGGGAAGTTTAGCCTGAGGGATTAATTACCATGGTTATTTGTTTTGTGGTTGCAGGTGAACAAAGACGATGACTTCTTTGAAAAGATCTGTGAGAAGTGTTCCAGGGAAACCGTACGTGCTTACAACTTTAAGCTGAAATGTGAAAAATCCTATGAACTTTTCCTGACGCAGGCCAAGGTAGCTTTTATTCTTCTGTGTTTCTTATTGCAAGATGTTTGCCTTCTTTATAAGTGCTTTTTGAGATTAAAGCAGTACCTTTTTCTTCCTTGCACTGTCCCAACTCATTGCCTAGATAGGCTGTTGGGGTTGGCTCTTCTCTTTCTCAGGTTATAACTTCTTTGGTTCTGGGTATCGCTTTCATCCATGCTAGCTGTAACAGACGTATCAGCGTCTTTACAAGAACTGTAAAAAAGGGACCGGTCTCGTGCAAGCCTTCCAGAGGTACACGCTGATGATGATGATATGCGGAAAGGGAGGCAGGCAGTCTTCCTGCCTAGCGGTAAAGCAGTCTTCTTGCCTAGCGGAAAGGGAGGCAGGCAGTCTTTCTGCCTAGCGGTAAAGCAGTCTTCTTGCCTAGCGGAAAGGGAGGCAGGCAGTCTTCCTGCCTAGCGGTAAAGGAGTAGACTCCTTTGCTTTTCCTGGATGCCTTGTAGGGCTTTAGTAATGGGACTATAAATGTCACTACCCTACAAGGCTCGCAGGATTTAAAAAATAGCAAAGGTTAAAAAATAGTAAATATAAATTCTTACATGAAATTTATAAAATGTCCCCGGTGGCAACCTGCGACAGGTAGCGTTTATTTGTCGCACCGGGAACATGCACATTGTTAGGAAAACATTATTTTACATAATTTTAATAAAATAAGTATTAGGTAATTTTATACATAAAGAAACAAAATATCTTTTCACCAAATTTAGTCGCTGGCGGCACGGTACATTAGCATTTCGAGGCCAGAAATTTCAGCAAAATTTCCAAGAAATGACCTCAAAATGTAAAGGATGCCACCAGCGATGAACTTTGATGAAAGATGTTTTGAGGGTGCGAACACGTCCGTTACACTAGCTATTCTCCAAGCCTCGTCGCTCGCAATCGAAAGTATGTCCATTGGTCGACTTGGTTATTCTTGAGCTTGGTCGAAGGAACGTACTTAGATGCCAAACGTCAAGAGTCATTCCACACAACAACAAGTGGGTCAAACCAGTAGAAACAGCAAAGAGTAGTGGGTTGTTGGCGTATCTATGCAATTGGCTGTCAAAATCTATTATTGTTTTCCCGCACTATCTTTCGCACCCGCAAAGACATTGTGTATTATTTTTTAATTGATAAACTAACGTTTAACCCCTCCGAAAATCGCAAATATTCACTTATAATGTCTCAAACGAAATGACGGTTTTACGAAAACTTTGTGTTATTACCGCTTCACAATTAAAGCTCTATATAGATCTATACGGCACACGCGTTGACATATAAACACGCTTATTGTTCTTGACCTGCTATTGTATTTTTAACGTATTTTTAATATCTGCTTAAGTTGCTGATTGGTTAAGACAAGATTTTTATGCATAGTACAAAGTTGGTTGTTTTCAGGTGGAAAAATTTAATAAACAGTAATTGTTGAATGAAACACTAGTATATATTGAATTATTTGGCGGGTATTAGATAAGCCGCCATAGCTCAGTGGTGAGAGCACCTGACCGGCAATCAGAAGGACACGGGTTCAAGCCCTGTTGGCGGCAAGTATCTTTTCTCAGAAGATTTTTTCAATGTAGATGAGTGTTTCAGGCTGATAATTATTGCTTATAATAATTGTTACATCGTATATTTTTATAAAGTCGTTTTAAGGTTCCATATTACAATGGCTGATTTACCAGCGATATTTTGGTTGCCCATCCATGTCGAATGTTATCAACTCGTAGAAGTTATACACGGTAAAAATATGTGTATCAACTGTTTGACATTTCAAACTTACACCATAGAATTCTCAAAAATATCAAGAACATAGACAATATTCACAGGGCTGCCAATATAATCATCTCTTCGACGTTCAAGAATATGTAAAAATGAAACATTCGACAAGTTCGTCGCATCGACGTCTAATTTTTCGCTCGTTGATGGCACATAACGAGTAACGATTGATCGTTGCTTGGGAATAGCTACCCAGGCCGTGTCTCTGTAAAATTTTGTAGCATTTAGTCATCCATGAGTTATTCGGTCTTTTTTTTTTTTTTACAGTGAATACCGCACAAGAATCTCAACTGCTCCCGTCTGGAGCCAGTGAGACTATGGCATCCCCAATTGGAGTATGTTGTGAGGCTGAAGGTAGTGGGGAGGGGAAAGAGGTGGGGAAGAGGAAGGTTGGAAAGTACCTGGCTATTCAGATCTGGTCACTAAACACGGCTAAAGCCATTTTCAAGCAACGTTTCAATTCTGAATGGTGGTCTTACACCAGGGCGATACTGATAGTATCTTCCACTCTGGAACATGCCGCAAATATACTATATATTATTTTAAATGAATTAATTGTGAAATAACACAAATTAATCAAATAAAATTTATTTGCGCATGCCGGGTTCGAACCCGCGACCTCCGGATTGTGAGTCAAGAGTCTTACCCACTGGACTACGGAGGTCTTCCTCTGGATGAGTGTGGATGAAGCTCCATAGACATTGCCTGCTTCACTGTGTGGTCTGGCGGTCTCCGTCATATGTGCCCATACCATCTCTGTCTCAGCATCAACTGTCGTTCCTTCAGCTTATTGTTTATGTCCGTAACACCCGTTGTCCGTGGCTACCACGAATGCGTGAACTTTTAATCCTGTCTTTTAGTGATACTACTCCTGACCATACAATGATTTGACCATACAATGATTTGACCAATGAACGCGATGCTGCCTAAAAATGTACTGTAAAGGGGAAAATATACAGGATCATTCTTACCTGGAGGAGGTCACTTGAGATTAACACTGTTTATTGTTTATTTAGAGAAATTTAGGTACAGTTCGCACGCAGAGGGCATAATTGTGAACACATGATATTCAATCCTGACATATATTTTAATAACAATATATAATATGTTCTAATGAGCATTTCTTTAATGAACAGTTGCAGGAAGTTAACACTGAGTCGGATCATGAATTCTTTCCTCTGGAAACCATTGGTACGAATAATGTTGATCTGGATTCTGCAACTGTTGAAGTAAAAACTGAAGACATTGACTTGCTGCACGAAGAGTTGGACATATCTTACACAAAAACAGAGACGAATGATGATCCTGTAGGATTTGGTGAGATGGAATCTTTTGAGACGCCAAATATCGCAGGTATTTTTTTTGTCATTTTCTCTGTTATTACCAAGATTCATAGACATTAAAATTGATAGACCAGCCAATCAGGGAAAGGGAAAAAAAACAAATAATGTGACCTTCCCCCCTTCCCCCTACCCCCCATCCCCCCTCCATACTGGCTACATTCATTTTTCAAATAGCTCGCATGCCACCCATTAACCTCTGGGTGGCCACGCCATTTCACGAAAATTCACGAAATTTCACTAAAAAAAGCACCACTTTGAATTTTGAATTGAATGTTTTGTCGATTAATTTTGAGCTATTGTATATTTTATTGACTGAAACACGTTCCTAGAACAATAAACTATGTACCAAAACAACATTACTTGGCGAAAGTTTGTATGGAACACGTTCCTAGAACAATAAACTATGTACCAAAACAACATTACTTGGCGAAAGTTTGTATGGAACACGTTCCTAGAACAATAAACTATGTACCAAAACAACATTACTTGGCGAAAGTTTGTATGGATGTATGTAACAAACATACATCCATACAAACTTTCGCCTTTATAATATTAATAGGATAATATTATACTTAACCCTAGATTCATAATCTTATCTAAGAGTAACATTATTCATAAACATTCATCTCACAGACGACTAAATTTAAGTGATGAGTTTTGGGGTACTTGTAAATAAAATAAATAAATTAAGTACGGCACTCTTTAACCCCTCAGGAAATCGCCATTTAAGCACTTTAACTGTCTCTAACGAAATGACATTTTACGAAAACTTTTTGTTATTACCGCTTCACAATTAAAGCTCTATAAATGAAACATTTCTGAACGTAGCCGAATAGTAAAAACTGTTTTAGAAAGGTTACAAAATGAGCTTTCAAATTAATATATTACAAATAAACATTAAAAATAGGTTAAAAATGACTCACGTGAGGTTTTTATGTGGAAACGGTACTAAAAATACTTATTCTATTGTATATATGTGTAATAAGTGTTTGTCGTCTCACTTTTTTATCATTTCATATAAAAATATTTAATAAAAATTTAAAATGTGGAGCGCGGTGGAGCCGCCGCACATACATAGATTTTAATGATTTAGACGGCCAAAAGTATTTTTTTTAAATCAATATAATGGTAAGGTATCTATTCAATTGGTGAGTAAACAGTTCTATGTACAATATAACATCCCCTCCCCCGCCTTTGAAGCGCGGGAGTCGACTTTGATCAGTCGGAATTCGATAGTGAACAAGTGTGTACATGTCGGGTCTCGGCGCTCTCCTAAACTTATAACTTTCCAAAGTGCATTATGTATTTCAAGCTAATATTTCCGTTTTAACTGTGATGGATTGCGATAATACAGGTAAGAACAATTTGTTTTCGTTACAGAAAAATTTAACTAACATTCTCTGTCATTCATTTTTAACACGACAAACATCACTCTGTCCAAAATTTATTTTTTTAGATATATTTAAATTCGAGTGCCTTTTTAATGTACTTATGAGTCCGTCCCTGTATTAATTTTCATTATACTATATAGTTCATATATGTAACTAACTAATTCCATAAGAAATAGCCGCGCAAAATCGCGCTTTTTTGAGCTAAGCCCTTTTGAAAGGCTCTTTGTCAAATATAGGAAATATTGAGTGTGCGATATTTTGTATTAAAATTGTATTTTATTTGTTTCAGGTCTACCCACTACCTCGGGTACTAAAGTAGTGACTCGTCAATACATATTTGACCAACTACAGAGTCAACATTTACCAAGTTTAAAAGAAAAACTTGACTATTATGAGAATTTTCTCCTTATGCGCTATGGGCACAACAAAGAGGCTAAAGAAGACTTAAAAAAAAGATTTTCTTATGTAAAATCACAAATTAAGCAACGATGGGCCAAGGCAAATAAACACCAAGATGTTTTCCTGAAAATAAACCAATCATGGTTAGAGGGAACATTCGAGATTCCCATTGAATCAGCCTCCTCGCAATGTCCACCACCCAAGTCTTTTGGAGAACTAAGTGAGCATAGTAAAAGAAGAAAAATGGAAGAAATAAGGGCCTAATAATATGTGCAGGAGTCCATTGCAACTAAACAAAACAGTTGTTAAGTTGAATGAAGAGGAGTTTTCGTTCGGGCACCAACTCAAAATGACTATGATTGACGGAAAGGTGTGCAACGCAGCCATAGACACAAAGTCAACATCCCAGTGCTACATCTGTGGAGCTACTTCAAAAACCTTTAATGATCTATCGAAGAAAAATAGTGTAAACCCTCAAGCTTTGGAATTCGGCTTGTCAGTATTACACGCACGGATCTGCATTTTCCAAAGCATTATACACCTAAAAAAATACAGGGAAAGAAAAACTGAAGAAGACAAGGCATTAGAAGCCCAAAAGAAGTTGGAAATTCAGGAGAGGTTTCGAAATGAAACCAGTTTGCTCATTGACATGCCAAAGGCCAACTTTGGCAACACCAATGATGGCAACACAACCCGGAGGTTTTTTGAAAACCCCGAATTGGCTTCAGACATCACAGGTATTAACTTTGAACTGATTTACAGATTCAAGGTTATTTTAAAAACTATTTCTAGTGGCCATAAAATTGATGCTAAAAAATATGATAAGTATGCGTACGACACAGCGAAATTGTACGTAGAACAGTATGGTTGGCACCCAATGACGCATGACGCCTGCTACGCACAAGATATTGGTACATGGAAGCCAAATCATAAAAAGTTGGGGGCTCCTTCCAATTGGACAGCTATCGGAAGAAGCTGCAGAAGCCCGGAACAAGCATTTCCGATCGTACCGGCTAAACTTTGCCAGAAAGTTTTCTAGGGAAGAATGTGGCTTTTGTTAAGTTCAGATCCCTTCATTAGTTGCTTGAGACAAATAAGAAAACCTTCACGTAACGCATTTCTACCTGAAACGGTTAAACTTTTATTACCTGCTGACCCAAACACAGACAGCCTTACTAAAAAACCCAGTGAAAATTTTATTCAATTGAAAAACGGCCGCGGATGTGAAAACATTAGTAATTAAAAAATTGTTCATGGAAAAAAATACACTTGGTTTACACGGCCTGAGAGGGTAGTTTATCTCTGTTTTAGTAATGATATCTGAACAAAATTTGAAATTTTTCCAAAGTATTTTGAATGTTCTACATATTTCTTATTTTTGAAGGTGTCGTCAAAACAAATACCATTTATGAAAACTAAAAACTAGATAAAATTACCTTTTAGATTTGTGTAATTGAAGTACACTTTAGTTTTTAAAAACTGCCATATATTAAGATTCAAACGCGAAAAAAAATGGAATTTTTCTTTTACCAAAACATATTTGATGAAAGTGTACAGAAATTTATAAAAAAACAAAATTAAAAAAATACGGACCTTTTATATAATGAATTTGGAACGAAACTGTCACCTCACCTTTCCTCGTGCATACAATAAAAAATTTCAAAGTTTTTTTATTGCCAAAAAACTAACCTAAAAAAATAATACCGACTTTTATAATAGATTTCTTGCAACTCTAAAAAAGTTAATTTCATTGATACGTTTAGGAACACATGTATTAGATATTAATATTTAAAAAAAACACCACTTTTATGAAATTCTCATAAAATAAAATCCTTTAAATGTAAATTTGAATTTTCATGTTTTACATAAAATACTTATTGACATTTCAATTTTCAAAGTATGATTATGGTTATTATAACTTGACTAAAACTTATTAAAAACCACAAAAAACACGGTAAATATATCAATTATGCGAATGTAATAGTGAATTAGTCATATTAATAGATATTACGATCAGATTTGTGTAATATTTCAAACACACCCGCGGAGTGAGTTTTTTTTGGCGGTTTCAACGCGAATGACGAATGCGAAGGCGCCGCCATCTAGCGGTTCTGTAGGAAAACAAACAATTAAATTATGTACAGTGTGAAAAATTGCATTGTTGCCAGATTGAAAATACATTTTAAGATCAAATCTTATTAGTAATGTTATTGTGTTTTAGTGTATTTTGGTTTTATTCATGTTGCTGCTGCAACACAGGTTATCGGCCGTACTGTGGTTTTTTTTTAGTAAGGCTGAGAGTCAGTAGAGACATCTGGACCTGAAGATACCGATTCTTAATGTAATTTTATATTTAAAGAAAACTTGTTAAATTCTGTTTCCTTTCATTTGTATTTTTTAGCTCTGTTATACAGGGTGTCCGGGGGTAAAGTGCATTAACTTCGGGAGGTGATCCTACATGATAGTACAAGTAAAAAAGATAAATAACTTTTTTCGAAATTCCAACTTTTAGGGGTAGTTTTCTGGTAAAAAGATAAAATTAGACCGGCGTGTGCGGGCGGCATTATTATTTTCTACTGTTGTCGAATCCCCGCTCCAAGCGCTCAGTGTCAGTGTTGAATTCGAATGTAACAATTTTATTCGCGTAGTAGTGTTTCACTTTAAAAACTTTATTGTTGTTAGTCAAAACTTGTTGATTTAATGTGTCTTTATCTAGTGTGTATTTATTAAGACTGACTTAACCGGTCAAAGGCCAGGCCATTTCGCAGAAATTCGCGAAACTTCACAAAAAAACACTAAAAAAGCACCATTTTGAACTTTGAATTGAATGTTTTGTTGATTAATTTTGAGCTATTGTATATTTTATTGACTGAAACACGTTCACAATAAACTATCTACCAAAACAACATTACTTGCATTTATTACGTAAATTAATAGGTTTTACGATGTTTTATTCGCGATACACGCATTTATTGCGACGGTTAAATTCGCGGCAATTTATGACAGCGCATTGTCATGGATGAAATCGTTTTAAAAATATTCCAGGGTGACAAGGTGAATGAAACTTTTAGCACCACCTAGAGTAATGATAGCGCAAGCGATTCTGACACTGTTCTTCATACAAATTCTGTACATAGAAGGGTCAAAATCGCAGACCAAAAGATTTTTGTCGGAAGTATTATTCAAATATTTGAATTATTTTCTCGTGCATGGGCATATGACGCGCGCGCCGGCGCGTCTCCGGCCTGTCACCGGTTAAAGGAACAACTTCATTCAGTGCATGTTTTTTTTCAGATTTACTTTTGTTTACTTAGTTGTAGACATGCCTAACCTGCCTAACTGTAAAAATGGTATTTATTTGGGCGTAATTTTAACATTGAATTATTGTGCCAATACCGCGTAATTTTGTTATTGAATTATTCAGTCAATTCCTTACTTTACCAACAAAGAACGGGCAGACATTCATCACTAATTGATAATAATATTACTTTACATTTACATGCTTGCTTACAAGCTGAAGGTGGACATTTTGAAAATTTGTTAAACTAGTTAAAAGCGATGACATTATTTTATTATTTATTTAAGTTTTTATTCCAGCAAGACTGAGAGGGTAGTGCAATCCCAGTCTGCCATATTACATAAACAACTATAAAAGAAAAGAAAAAAAAAATAGTTTAAATATTAGGTAGGTACCTAATTAAAGCATAAAATGAAAACAAAATTCATCACACAAATAACAAAAAATAAGCATAAAATTAAAATAAATAATAAGTAGACAGAATTAAAAATAAAAAGATATTTTGGGATCGTCCATCATGGAGGTCGCCTCATCATCTGCATCCACCGCTCATTTAATGGGGAACTGAGCCACTCGGATGCAGCCACGACAATGATATTGGTTGAAGTCCGTATCCTGCTCCAGAAGCTGGCTAGTCGGTGGCGAAGTAGGGCTGGGAATGAGTGCACCCTCCCCTCGGTGAACATCGTGGAGGCACTGCAGAACCTCGGTAGTTGCATAAGTTGCCTGTATGCATTATTGTAGCACACCCTCAGTTTGTCCCATTGCGCTGCTGGGTATTGTGTCCACAGTTCTGACGTGTACAGGGCAGTACAGTATGTCTTGAATAGTAATTTTCTGACATCTTCGCTACAGTGGTAGAACCGCCTTGAGAGCATTCCGGCCCGTATATTAATTGCTCTTCTTTGTCGTTCCATATCTTCTATATCCTTCATGTCTTCGGTTAGGATATGTCCCAGATACTTAACCTGTGAGGCCACAAGCAGTTCAATTCCTTCTAAATATATTGGAGGAATATGTGATGGCTCCTTATTGTGTTTGAAAGCGATGATGACTGACTTTTTAGAATTGTACAACAGGTTATGAGAGTTTGCGTACTCTTCGCATATTTGCACAAGTCGTCTCATCGCTTTAATCGAAGGTGCAAGCAGCACCATGTCATCGGCGTAATTAATGTTGTTACTTCCTTGTCCGCAGATATGACAACCGATTCGTGTATCGTTCAACTCTTGTAAGAGGTCGTTAATGTACACATTAAATAGAGTTGGAGACATATTCCCCCCTTGCCTGACACCGCTCTTAAGGAATAAAGGTCTTGAAGAAGCTCCTGCCCATTGAATGTGATTTTCCTGTTGTCCGTACCAAATAGCCAGCATATTGACCACTGCTGCTGGAACATCTCGCTTTATGAGTTTTTCCCATAATAATTGATGGGAGACACGATCAAACGCCTTGCTTAGGTCAAGAAAACACCCATAGACTGTGGTTTTTCTTTTTTTGTAATAGGCTATTGTTTGTTTTACTCCATAAATGGCCATATCGGTTGATGAGGCGCTCTTGAAGCCGAATTGGTTATCAAGGGTAAATAGTTTCTCTTTAACTAGCGCGAATAAGATTTTTTCAAATAGTCTCGAAAGCATTGTCGCCAAGGAAATCGGTCGGTAATTTCCTAATACCGATGCATCCAGCTGATTGGATTTCAGGATTGGTACGATAATAGTTTTGCTCATATCCATCGGCATGTGTGTGTGTCTTAGGAGGCTTGAGTACAGGGCGGCTAGAATAGTATGAAGTTGATCTCCTGCGTATTTTATATGCTCAATACCAATGGCGTCGTATCCTGGACTTTTACCATGGGCGGTTTGCTTAATTGCGCTTTCAATCATTTCATGAGTAACATTCATGACCAGGTCATCATTGGCCGCAGGCGGGCATGTCATTATCGAAGGTTTCATGGTATCTCCTTGATCCTCGCTTAAAGAGAAAAAGTCTCTAAATTCGTTGGCTATGTTTTCATCACCCGTAATGTTGTTGACGCATAGTGGAACTTTGCTCTTGGCTTTCAGCACAGTTGAAGTTTTTTGCCAAAACTTTCTGAAATCTTTGTTATGCATAGACGTAGCTATGCTATCCATTCGTGCTTTGTTTTCCGAGTGTTGACATTTTCGGAGAGCAATTTTAAAAGATTTCTTACTAGTTTTCCTTTCGTCTGCGAAACGGCCTTCCGTAGGCCTTCCGGCTTGAACCCAGCAGAGGAATGCATGTCTTGAATGGCGGTACAAAGTGGAGACTTCATTATTCCACCCAGAAACAATTTCAAACATTTTTTTGGGTTCTTTCCTTCTGAATGCTTTTATGGCGGAGTTTCTTAGTATATGGACAATATTACCGTAGAGAGAATCTAGTTCAAGTTTATGAGTTTCGTTATCACAGTTAAGTCTTTGACATCTTACGGCTTCTGGGGGTTTCATTTTTAACAATAGTTTATTGGCAAGGGCGTTGTAAGTTTTAATATCATTTTCGGATTTCGCCGTCCATTTTCCAAAAACCTTTGATCGATTCTGTCTGTTGGAAATAATGGGGGTTAGATTTAGATCTATTTCCACAGTTAGTGGGAGATGATCTGACCACGTCGCATCGGCTGTGATTTTTACGCTCCTCACTGCACGATTCAACCCCTGTGTCATAATACAGTGATCAAGCCATCTGGTGGTTCCGTGGGCGTCACTTACATAAGTAAATGTATCAGAGCTTAAATGCACAATATCGGTGTATGTATAGCTATTTTCTATACAGAAATGTGCAAGTTCACGGCCAAAAAGTGACCTCGGATCCGCGTTGAAATCTCCTATAATCATGGAGTTGGAGCTGTTTTGTTCCTCAATAATGGCGTGTATTTTTCCCAGACAGTCTGCGAATTCCGGTAAGTTCTCAGCTGAATTGGTCGGCATATAAACCGTGACTATAAGGAGAGTTCCATTTGCTGACTCCAGTTCAATAGCCGTGATTCTTGGATCTCTACAGTCAATCAGAATGGCTTTTATTGTATTGCGCCATAAAATTGCAACGCCTCCGTAGGGGCGGCCAATTAATGGAGCGTCTGAGAGATTCACCGCAGATGTTCCATGACTGAGAAATTCTGGATGTATTGACGACAGATATCCCAAGTCTGTAGGTAACAGCCAGGTTTCCTGTAATGCAATGATGTCATTACAACCACATAATTCATTTATGAAGTGTACTGTTCGACGAATTGATCTGCAATTGAATGAGATAATTTTTAGAGTCTTGGTACTTATGTGATCCATTTTGAATATTATTTTGAATCATTGGTTTGCGTTGTCGGCATTCGGAAAATGTATTTTCTCACAACTGAGAATTTCGGCCATATACTCGCATCCATAAGCTTTTCGTATGTTGACTCAGGAGTCCCAACTTTGAATGCTCGATATTCGCCAGATTTTGTCTGTAGTTCGTAGGCGACCGCATTAATACCGTTTTGCTTGAGAAAAGCGATAACATCTTCACAGGTTGTTGTTTTCTCCAGTCTTGTGACGAGAGCATATTTCGTCCTCTGCAAACCTTTGATTTCTGCATTTTCGTTACTGCCCAAAATGATGTTTTTTCTTTTTTTTGGTGGTGGTTGTGGCTTTTTATACGTCTTCTTTTTCATGGATTTCCATTCTTGATTATCTTGATTTTCGTTTTCATTTGAAGGGATGGTGTTGGCGACATCTGCAAATGATTTCGGGCGATTAAATGGTTTTTCGGTTAGAGGTGGGTCAAGTTTTGGATCTTTCTCCATAGATGGCATTGCGATGATTTCATCTTTCGTGGGTTTGACCTTGGTATGAGGCTTTGGCGTTTCGTCAACAGATGGCACGATAATCATGTTATTACATGGTTTTGTTAGTTCATTGACATTAAGTTTGAGACTTTTTATTTCTGATTTTAATAAATCAATTTGTTCCTTAATCGCCAAATTAGTTAAGTGTTCAATTAGTTTATAACAATTTAATAGTTAAAAGCGTGTGTTCAATTGTTATTTAAGTGCAGTTATCTTTTTACATTTGGTTTAAAACATACGATCTGCATAAACGTCAAATTCTCGGTCTTGTTATTGTTTACAAACGGTTTCAATGGATACAGGTCAAATCACACCAAGCAACGTTGCAACAAATGCGCCCGGCAAGCTAACTTGGGTAAGTGCTACCTTACACTAAGGATTTTTAATAGGAATCTCTTTTTGTATGGGAAAAAAATTTGGAATTTCAGAAAAAATTATTTATCTTTTTTACTCCTACCATAATGTAGAATCACCTCCCGAAGTTAATGCACTTTACCCCCGGACACCCTGTATATTACTGTTCTTTATAACCTGACAAATATATGTATGTTTTTATAAATATATACCTTTTCTTTATAATTGAACTTAGAACTATAATAACCCCAAAAATAATTTTGGCCTATGTATGTGTGCCGGTAGAAAATTTGAGCGGGTAAATATTTTTGTCAATTACGCGACTGACAGCTGATTCCTGTTATGTATTTCTATAGACAACTTGATAGTGATGTACAGCTTGATCTACTATCGACCTTTTACTTTTTGTTTTAGGGATGTAACTAAAACAATAACGGAGTTAGAACGATTTCAATGGAGACACATGCGCTGACGTATAAACACGCTTATTGTACTTGACTGCTGTCCTATTTCTAACGCTTATATCTGCTTACGTTGCGGAGAGGTTAATATGCTTAATTAGATAACAAAAAAAATAATAAATGAGTTAAAATTAAATTTCATCGGTACATTCCACACACTTGAGGCCGCGATGGTCCATGCATATATACTTTTTGCATTGCTTGCATTGGAACCTTGTCATACGCCGTTTTTTATAATCACAATAACTACAAACCTTTTTTTGAGTACCACTTGGACCGGGTGTGGCAATGGTAGGCGTTTCACCTAAAACTTCGGCGATTTTCCTTTTTAGGCATCTCGTTAATGTTGGCATTTCGTGTCTTTTACGTAACCACGGTTCGGTCAACTTCTCCGAAACATCCTTCATGAAACATCGTCTTCTTTTTGGTTTTCGCCCTAGTTTCACATTACGTATATTACGTATGAGTTTATTATTGCCATGTTGAGTACGCCATAGAAGTAGCATAAAGGCCATCTTTGCGTTTTTCTACTACAAGACATACTTCCACACATTTGGTCGAACGTATCAACAGCACCCTTCATGGAATTGTAGAACTCGATAATTTCCGGTTTACCAGAAGCTGCAATAGCACCGTTACTATATGTGGTAGAAAGCAAGAGAACGTTCTTGTTATTTTTAGGTTTGTAAGATACTAACGTACACTGCCTGTCATAACAAAATACGGATGAACCTATCGGTCTTTCTTTGATCTGAAGCAACTCAGGCGGTATTTCGCGTTTATTTGCTCGAAGCGTTCCTTCTATTGTACATTTATATGGTGCCTGTAATAACTGTAGGGCCTAAGGGACTGAAGTGAACCAATTGTCCATGGTGACGTTGCGGTTGCTACCCCACAAATTTTCAGTCAAAGTCTTGACATAGTAAGACCCGAGTGAATCACCATTCGTTTCAGTTTTTCCAACATATGGCATGGCGTTTAGCATGTAATTTGTTTTGGAGTCACACAGCATGAATATTTTTAGACCATACTTATTAGTTTTTGACGGAATATACATCCACGGTTTTTTTGCTTTAAGTGTGAGAAGGTTATTATCAACCCATGCTTTTAAGATATTAATGTCTTCATTTGCAAATTTGTTAACTAGTTCCCATGTTTGACTTTTTATTAATAATACAGTATCATCAGCATAAGAGATTAATTCTCCTTTAATTATCTATTGGAAAATGTTATTCACATATATTTCAAACTAGCTGACCCGACGAACTTCGTACCGCCTCAGAATCAATAACTGTTGAATTTATTAAGTTAAAAATTACACAATGAAGCAATTATCGATGCCCAACTGTCCCGTGTTTTGTTTTTGTCAGTATCAGCGATGGCGTTTTGTATGGATTTATATTTTTTGTGATTTTCTTACTTTTCCACTTACTTACGGAATTTTTGAAAGGAAGCAGGTACGGGTGCCGCCGCCCCAGGAACCATTTATTGGATAACCAACACCTCTGCCATAGGTCACCCCAAGTGGTTCGCTACGTTTGGTGATTTAGCAGGGGTGCCCGGGTTCATGGGGTGACTTTTGTGCGGGTCTTGCGGGGATGCGCCTGCCCACCTGCTGCGTGGCGGGCCGGATCGAGAGAGACTGGTTGAGGGACGCCTTTTGACCTTTCCAGCCGGATTCTCTCGACCAATGGGTCGAAAAAGTCCGGCTGGAAAGGTCAAGGTAAAAGGTCAATTCTGGTCAATCAATGGCCTTGCACTGCAGTTGGAGGGATGGATTCACTCCCGGATACACTGACCTCCAGATTCCTACCCACCCCTCATGCCTTTTTCCTTCCCAGAACTTCCTATCCTACCTTCCTTAAAAAGACCCTCCACACAGCATTCCCTAAGATGACATAGGTCCTGAGTGGAGCTTATGTAAAAAAAAATTCGTTTCATTTCAGAGATTTATTTTTATTGTATTTTTCCTTTGGAGGGGTGCAGAGACCCACGTTCACCGTTTGTCTCATTTTCGACTATTGACATTTAGTGTGTAAGAAAAAGGGGCAGCATTATATGATTTAGAGCAAAATCAAAACAATCAGTGGATTGACATTTGACGTTTTTGAATTTTTGGAATTAACGCACAGTTAAATATTATACCTATCACAATATTGCTGCAGTTCTTTCAAAATATGAGAATTCGTTCCATACAAAATGTAACTTTCTTTATCGTGAATTTTTGCGATGTTTTAATGGTTATTCTGTTATCCGGGGCGGAGACAAATCCAACAAATCAAAGATCATCAAAATCGGTCCAGCCAATCTCGAGTTATAAATAGTGTAACTAACCCGACTTTGTTTTATATATTAAGGGCCGGTTTTATAAACGAAGTACTAAATTTCTGTTAAGTAACGAACCATTTTTCGTTAACGGACTGCTATCCGATCGTTATTTTATTTTACGTACTATAAACAAATTTGCATTACTAGCGGTCATCGGTTACGTTTAGTCCCAAAGTTTTTTTACTGGCAATGTTTTTGGCAAATTATTGTCTCTTATATTGTTTTTATCTATGGGTATTACTTTAGCTGTCAAAGTTGATTGTTATTTATGCAGAAGTCCTGAACTGTGTCACTATTCATGGTTATGTAATTGTTTCTCAAGGAGGCTATTATTTTAGTAACTCTCCATACAACGATGCACGCTGTCGACTTGGAGACTCCCGTGAAGTCACCAGCAGCTTGCAGCATTGATCCCAAAGCGTAGAATCGTAGTGTCAGTGACAACTGCTGTGCGGGCGTAACTGGCTGGTTTCGATGTGTCACCGGCACTAATTGAGCTTCAATTATATTTAAAATTTGAGCCACGGTTCTCTTTGACAACCGAAATCTCATTTTAAAATCGATGTCCGCATCATAATTAAAATAATCCCGGTCTATGCATAAAAACACGTAGACGTCTCTGTCCTCCCGCAGCTTCGTCTTCCCTGCTACTGCTATTAGATGACGACGATGGCGTGTCATCTTCAAGCCAAACGCCCATCCCCACTTTCACTGCTCGATGAATAATCCATGTCACAAATGCAAATAATATAATACTGTCTCTTTAAAATAAGCGATCGTCGGGCAACAACCAACTACTACTGACAGCTGTCAAATAACATTTGAGCGCCGACAAGCAACAAAACGGATCGTTATCCGTTTAACTGTTCAAAATCAGTCAGTTAAGCATTAACCGAAACTTAACCTACCGATAACCTAACAAACGTTTATAAAACGGCAAAATCGGGCGGTAGACCAAATATTTGTGGCGGTAAACCAAAAATGGTATCAAGCGTAACGAACGAACGTTTATAAAACCGGCCCTAAGATAATAATGGTCCGAGGACCATTCCTTGAGGGATGCCAAATTTCATAGATAGTGTCATACTAAATGACTGGTTTAATTTTGGTCCATCACAATTTGAGGTCCATCTGTCAGGCATTTTTCTAAACATTTAAGGGATATGTGGTGAATGCCATTTTCTCTTAATTTTAATTTAATTTATTTATTTGTTTATTTAGCACAAGCTTATACACTTATATACATAATTTATTAAAAAATTTTGACTGCCCAAGTAGGAGTATTCCCGTTTTAGGACGGTCAAAATATTATGGGTATGAACATGTGGAACATGATTTGTACAAAAAAAAAAAGAAAGAAAATTGATGAAATAAAAAGAAGAGAAAGAATATTAAATAAAATTTAAAAAAAATTTAAAACATAGTAACTGTTATTTGTTTGGCATAGAAAATAATATTAATTTTAAAAAGAAAAGTAGATAGGTACATATAGGTAACTTAAGAGGATTAAAACATTTGGGTAACTTATGTATGTCCTACATACATGTGATGTAGAAAATTAATACATGTCTTCCATAAGAAATGCTGTCAAATGCTTTTTTAATTCAATGAAAATTCCTATACATTTATTTGAATTGTCCAGGATACTCTGAATACTAAATGAAATTTTTGCAATGGCATCTTGGGTACTTTTTCCCTCTGTGAATCAAATTTGATTTTTATTTATGGTTGAGTTTTCTTTAATAAATGCAGTTAGTCTTTTATTTCGCAATTTTTTAAAAACTTTTCGATGTATTTTTTATTTTTTTATTTTTTTACACAAATACCGCACAAGAGTCCCAACTGCTCCCGTCTGGAGCCAGTGGGACTATGGCATCCCCAATTGGGGTATGTTGTGAGGCTGAAGTGGGGAGGGGAAGGAGACAGGGAAGAGGAATGTGGGGAAGTACCTGGCTATTCAGATCTGGTCACCAAATACGGCAGAAGCCATTTCAAGCAACGTTTCAATTCTGAATGGTGGTCTTACACCAGGGCGATACTGAGAGTATCTTCCACTCTGGAACGTGCCGCAAATATACTATATATTATTTTTTAAATGAATAAATTGTGAAATACACAAATTAATCAAATAAAATTTATTTGCCATGCCGGGATTCGATCCCGCGACCTTCGGAATGCTAGTAAAGCGCCTTACCGCTGCACTACGCCGGCCGTCAAATGGATTTAAGTATTGGAGTAGGAACTGGCAGAAGAAGGATGAAATTAGACTGAATGCTGTAGAAATGAGATCCCTGAGACGAATCTGTGGTAAAACCATGTATAATCGTGTGAGAAACATGGAGATCCGCAAAGAATGCAAGGTTGATGTAAGCGTGATGAGTAAGATTAAGAAACGGACGCTCCGATGGTTTGGGCATGTAGAGTGAATGAGCGAGGGAAGAAATGTAAGGAGAATATACGACGCAAATGTGAATGGTAGAAGAAATCAGGGATTTTTTTTTTTTTTTTACATTAACTCCAATAATTTAATTTGAAAATAATTTCCCTCAGGGCCTATGTCATCTGGGATGCTGTGTGGAGGGTCTTTTTGAGGAGAGGAAGGAATGAACATTAGTCTTGAAGAGACCCATGTTGTAGGAAGGAGGAAACACAGAGGCCGGCAAATCATTCCACAGCCGAGCTGTTGAACACAAGAACGAGTCGAAGAAACGACCCGTTCTCATGTGACAAATGTCAACCGTGTACAAATGTTGGGCACGCGTTTGGCGTGTTTCTCACTATGACTATGCACCGGTGCCGAAGGGATCAATGACGCTAGTTCCTCGGAGCATCTTCCATTGTAATACCGGTAGAACAAGGATAGCATTCCCACCCGACGCCTGTGCTCTAAAGATTGCAATCCGTCTGTTAAGATGGGAGAATCTATCAAACCGACCGCCCTTTTCTGCACAGAGTCGAGGGTATTTTTCAGGTATTTTGGAGCCCCAGACCAGAGGTGGCTGCCAAATTCAACCGTGGGGCGCACTTGTGATTTGTACAGGGTTAGCAGTTGTGTACTATTTAATTAAAGTATCTGCGGGCCCTGTACAGTACGCCCAGTTTTTGGGAGGCTAACTTTACTCTGGCTTCGATGGAGCCCCCGTACCTGAGCTAATCACTTAGAGTTACACCAAGCATATCGATGGAGGGCCTGTTTGGAAGATTGCTTCCGTTGAAAGAGATTAGATTTTCATTTCGATCCCTTTTAGACGTAATCAGACAAGATTGAGATCGTGCCTTGTCTTTCTTGGGGATGCCCAAGAAAGACATGGCACGACAAAGTGAATCAGGTACTTGTGTCAGAATAATGAGACAATGTGTGAATGTAAACTGTGGAGAAATGGCGTCATACTTAGTTAATTAGTTAGGTGGTTAGTAGTTATGGCTTATTTAGCAATTTTCAATATAACAAGATTATGTATAAGTTTTTGTATATGATGATATTATAAGCTTTTTTTCTGTTTCTTTTTTAGGTCACCAAAATAAAGATGTTGAAAATACGCTGTTGCCCACATTAAAACTAACAAACTTTATTACGAGTGTCCATACATATGCTCTCACTGGACCAATTCAGTATGATTGTTCAAAATGCAGTTACAAGTCCGAGCTTAAATCAAGATTAAAAATGCACATGAAGTTTCTGCATTCTGGGAAGAAGTCATCATCACGCAAATTTCAATCGAAATTGAAAAAGCTCATCGTCCAGCATTCCAGGGAGAAACGGTTCAAGTGTGATACATGCAACTTTTCAACTTCAAACAAACACAGCCTGAAAGAGCATGCTCATAAACACTCCACTGAGAAGTCCTTTCAGTGTAAAATATGCGGTGACCTTCTTCGTTACAAGAGGGGTTTAAGAGGTCACATGATGATTCACAGTTTGAAGAAACGGTATGCGTGTAATGAATGCAGCTATACTGCCGCGCAAAAGGGTACTTTGAACACTCATATTCAGGCGAAGCATACTTATAAATTTGGAGTGAAACCATTTCAATGTGATGAGTGCAGTTATTCGAGCAGTAGTGAGAGATATTTGAGAAATCACAAGTTGAAACACAAGAGGAAAAAGCTGTACAAGGGTGATAAACGCGATTCTTTATCCACTATCGAAAACAATCTGACTACTCACTTTCTTCCAACCTTTGGAAAATAAACACTTGAAGAATAAACCCTCAGTAATTAAGCGCTTGGAGAATGAACGCTTTTCATGTTATCGGTGTGGCAAATTGTTTACAACGAAGATTTCTTTAGAAATTCACATTCGTACTCATATTGGAGGAAAACTGCATTCTTGCTGCTTTTGCAACTTCTCGACTAATAACAGAGAATATTTAAAAATTCATAAGAGGATTCATACAGGAAAGATATTATTTGCATGTAATAAATGCAGCCGTTTGTTTGCAAATGAAAAACTTTTAGAAATGCACAAATTAACTCATTCGGGAATAAGGCCCTTTTCATGTGAAAAGTGCAACAAGTCATTTGCTCTGGAATGCAATTTAATTGCCCACATGTTTACACACAGCAGTTTAAATGCTCACACAGAGGAGAAACCATTTGCTTGTGATCAGTGTGATTACTCCGCTTCACATAAAACCGAATTGAGACACCATCTGCTCTCTCATTCTGAAAGGAAACCGTTTTCGTGTGAGTAGTGCAACCTTACATGCATCCGTAATAGTGCATTTAGAACCCACTTGCTTTCTCATGGCTGTAAGTGTAAGGAATACTTGAGTTAAGACAAAATGGGTGTGAGTGAGAAACTTGATTATCCGAGATGTCCTTAGCATTACACCCCTACTTGGATCTCCCTGACACAGACCTTATGACCATCAAGACCAAACTAGGGAATCGAGGAATAGATGGACAGAGAATGTTGTACACAGATATAGATTTAGACCTCCATCACTCGCCCATTGTCTTGCACCGCAGTAGAAGGGATCGATTCATATGTCCATCATTCCTGGACACATTGACCCCCAGATCCCTACCCCCTCTCATATCTTTTTCCTTCCCACAACATTCGGCATTCATTCAAAGCATTTCTTTTGCTCATTTCTATATCCAAAATAATTTTCAGAACCATCCGTGTTCTATTTTCGTAGATATATGTTTGCCAAAGTTCTAACATCAAGCATTTTAAATAATCATTTATTTTACAAGGTTCTAACATCACTTATACTCTCTATTTTGTTTGTATCTGACAGTTGATTATTATTACGAGGCACAATGTTGTTCGTTGCTTTGGTTGGATAGGGTTCTAACTTCGACTTACCATGTTCTGAGGTTTCAAAGTGTGTAAAGATGAATTTTCGTGATCTAGTTAACAATTTTAGTTTATCATATTTTAATGTAAAATTTTTAAATACTACCTACCTTGGATTTATTTTTATTTGCAGTATAAATAATATGTGTTACATTTATACTTATATATTTCACAAAATATTATATTTAGGGCCATCATTGGTCATGTATACCTTATCAAAAAAGAGGAGCTCTTGTCAGTGGCGTAGTTTGGGGGGGGGGGGGGGGGGGGGGGGCACTTTTAAGGGGGGCTGAAAATTTTCACAATAAATAATAATATTATCTTGTAAAAATTTAAACAATTTCATTTCATATTTTTGTCACACCTACAATTCGGACCAATTGAAATGAGCACTTAATTTTTCATTACTTATTCTGTGACAAAACCGAGGAATCCCCTTTAAATGAATACATAATAATGTCATCTTGATCACTGTAGCGACTGGCAACACCGTATGTAGTGAATTGCAAGTATTCGTCGTATTTTGTTGTGCACTTGGATTGCTTATGACTAATTTTCAGTGAGAATCGTCCGTGGACGATGTAATGTGATTGACAATTCTAAAAAAGTTTCATTCATTGCTGGATCATGAGTGACTAGCGACGTGAGTAATAAATATTTTATTTACATTTTTTTTTTATTAAATTTCAGTAAAGTAAGTTATTTTTTTAACCGGTGACAGGCCGGAGACGCGCTGGCGCGCGCGTCATATGCGCATGCGCGAGAAAATAATTCAAATATTTGAATAATACTTTTGACAAAAAACTTTTGGTCTACGATTTTGGCCCTTCTATGTACACAATTTGTATGAAGAACAGTGTCAGAATCGCTTGCGCCGTCATTACTCTCGGAGACGCTACAAGTTTCATTCACCTTGTCACCCTGGAATATTTTTAAAATGATTTCTTCTATGACAATCGGCTGTCAGAATTTGCCGCGAATTTAACGGTCGCAATTAATGAGTGTATCGCGAATAAAACGATCATAAAACCTATTAATTTACGTAATAAATGCAAGTAATGTGGTTTTGGTAGATAGTTTATTGTGATGTGAACGTGTTTCAGTTAATAAAATATACAATAGCTCAAAATTTATCAACAAAACATTCAATTCAAAATTCAAAGTGGTGTTTTTTTAGTGTTTTTTTGCGAAGTTCCGCGAATTTCCGCCAAATGTCATGGCCTTTGACCGGTTAAATGTATAATAATTTTTTGAAAATTTTTTACGATACTTTACTTTACGAATCCAACTCTTTCTTTTATTATTTATTATAAATGTCAATAATATATTTTTTTAAGCTGTAAATTTCGTTATTCGTAGGAAAACCGTACGCATATTATGAGAGTTATACCAATTAAAGCTGGGAACTCGCAAACAGATTCACTCTTAACTAAACCCAGATTTGTGTTCAGAATGTAACGATTGAATTTCAGTTGTGTAATCATCTGCTGATACATTTCGATGGAGACCATTATTTTATTCGAAGTGCAGTTATTAAATTCTAGTTGCAGACTATGTACGAGGGTGGTCTGAAATGTTTCCAACCTAACAATGAAACAAGAATTTTTTTCTTAATTTTTTTATTTATTTTTCTACATAGTCTCCTTGTAACTCTACACACTTCTCCCGGCGATGGTCCCATCTCTCTAACCCGTCCAAATAATACCCGGCGTTTTTCTCTGCAAAATAATTGTTCACAAAGGTGATTGCCTCCTCATTTGACGAAAGTCTCTGTCCTCCGAGCACAGTTTTAGACCTGGTGAGTAAGGCGGATGGTCAAGCAGTTCAAACCGTAATTCGTGGATTTTTGCCATGGCAACCGCTGAGGTGTGAGACGGCGCGTTGTCTTGATGAAACAGGATTTTCTTTTCTGCAAATGTGGCCGTTTTTCCGCAATTTCTGCCTCCAGCTTGTCAAGTAATGATGCGTAGTATGCTCCTGAAATGATTTTTCCTTTTTGAAGATAATCAATTAACATAACTCCATGACTATCTCAAAAAACAGTCGCCATCACTTTCCCAGCCGAGAAAACAGTTTTTGCTTTTTTTGGAGCCGGTTCCACCTTTGCAGTCCACTGTTTTGACTGTATTTTTGTTTCGGGCGTATAATGGTGTATCCAAGTTTCATCTACAGTAATTAATCGGCGCCAAAACTCGGATTTATTGCGCCTAAACTGCGCCAACAGAGCATTCATTCGAACACGTTTTTGGTCTAACGTGAGCAAATGCGGCACCCAACGCGTTGACAGCTTTCTCATGTCTAAATCTTGATTTAATATGTGACAGACACGTTCTTTGGACATTTTCATAACCTCTGCGGTCGTCTAACACTATTTGGTGAAGTTTAGCAATGTTATCGTCAGTAGTTGCAGTTTTTGAACATCCTGAACGTTCATCGTCTCCCAAGCTCTTACAACCACGTTTAAATTCAGCTGCCCAAAATTTCACTGTGGTAAATGATGGTGCAGAGTTCCCATATACAGAGTCCAACTCATCTTTGATTTGCGTAGGCATATTGCCTTTCAAAAACAAAAATTTAATAACAACTCGATACTCAATTTTTTCCATTTTCACAAAAACACACACATTGACTCACTCAAACGACTGTCAATTAAAAACTGCGTGTCCAAAATGGCTGAAACTTTGGTGAGTAACTGTCAAAAGATGCACAACTACATTCACTAGATTTTATTGACGAGTGCTGCCATCTTCCGGTTCAGGTCAGAAACTTTTCAGACCACCCTGGTATGTGCTGCCAGAATCAAAGAGAAACCATTTTCATGTTCTGAGTGTAGTTTTAATTCGCTACATACAGATTTAATTTAACCTGTCTAATCACAGGAGATGCAAATTGTCCCACACATTTAATTTTAAAATGAAATTGTATGAATGCGATAAAAAGTGAAGAAACAGTTTTATTACAAATTTTCTTAAGAAAAGGAATTTGTATTTAAAATTTTAAGTTTATTCTATTTTAATTCCAATATTCGCAGGTAGGTATTTTTGAGCAAATTTACATTTCCAATATCAAAATTTTAATATTTAGAAACAAAAAAGTTCTAATGATCACGCGGAAACAATTATTTTATCTAGATTTTAGAATAATTTTTGTTTTTGCAAAAGGGTAAAAAAATAACAAATGAAAAGGAACGTTTAAAATGCATGGGAAGAACCGGGAATTTTGTGCGCAAACCTTGACAGGCAAAAGATTATAGATATTATTTTCTTATTATTCGATGGGGTTAAACCAGTTTTCAGAATGTGAAATTCCAATTGTGGATTCATCTGCTGACACAATTCAAAAGAAAACAATATCTTATTCCTTAAACCAGTTATAAAATTCTAGTTGCAGACTCTGTATATGCTGCCAGAATAAAAAAAAAAAACAATTATCATGTTCTGAGTGTACTTTTAATTCGCCGCATACAGACTTTTTTTTTTTGTGCATTACAGATTAATATAATCCTATTACAATACACATAAAATATACATAACTTTAAACGAGAAAGAAGAAAAAATAAATTTACAATAATACATATTTTAGAGCTCTTGCCTAAAATTACTCTTGAAACCTTCAAGACTAATGTTGAAAATGTCAAGGGACCTAGAGATATCATTTAGCAGCACCATACCTCTTGTCATGCTGTGCTGGGCCAGAACGTCTGTTCTGCCGTGTGGGATACAGTCTGTTCAGTCGTGGGGGCAACCCTGGCAGTAGTTGTTCGGTATGAACAATTTATAGCATTCTAAGAGGTATGGGCTGTCAATGTAATAATGTAGTTTATAATTTTGAAAGCTGTTACTGTTAGGGTTCCATTCCTTCTAGATTGAAGACTTTCGAAGCGCGTTTCAGATAGCAAATCCATATGATGCAATAATCGCGGGTATTCACCATGCATTCTCATATAAAGATACCGTAGAAATTTTTTTTGGATTTGTTCCAATAAATCTATGTATTAAAAATTTAAACCAATTTTATGTTGATAATGTAAAATTTCTGTTGTGGTTTCATCTGCTTACATATTTTGAAGGAAAACATTCTCTTATTCGAAGTGCAGCTATAAAATTCAAGTTGCAGACTATTTATATAATGCCAGAATCAAAGAAAAACCATTCTCATGTTCTGAGTGTAGTTTTAATTCACCGCATACAGAATTAATTTTAACTAGTTTTGTGTTCAGATACAATGATAAATTAAATAATGAGTTGCAGATTCATTGTGTGAAGCTTTGCGAGTTGCGTACCAAATACTGCAAAATTCTGAGAAATTGATTGTTCCGCGCGTAACTATTATTTGGGGACTCTTACGCAGAATCAATCGTAAGTTTAAACCTAACCACGGTGTAAAAGTTCGAGATGCGAAATTCTTTTACATGGATAACATTCTCTATTTCCGATAGCAGTTATAAATTTGTAGAAGAATTTATAAACATGATTTTCGTTGGAAGAATACTCATTAACCCCTCCGAATTTTCGAGAATATTAGCTTTTGGTGTCTTAAACGAAATGACATTTTACGAAAACTTTTATTTATAACCGCTTCACAATTAAAGCTCTATAAATGAAACATTTCTGAACGTAGCCGAATAGTAAAATCTGTTTTAGAAAGGTTACAAAATAGGCTTTCAAATTATTATATTACAAATAAATATTAGCATTTGTAAATATTAAAATTTAGAACGCAAACATTAAAAATAGGTAAAAATGACTCACGTGATGTTTTTATGTGAAAACGGTACTAAAATCACAGATTATGCAAACAACAATACTTACTCTATTGTATATATGTGTAATAAACACTTTTGTCACCTCACTTTTTTATCATTTCATATAAAAATATTTTATAAAAATTTGAAATGTGGAGCGCGGTGGAGCTGCCGGTAGCAAATTTGCGCGGGTAAAATTTTTTGTCAACTACACGATTGACAGCTGATTCCTGTTATGTATTTCCATAGACAACTTGATAGAAATGTGCAGCTTGATCTACTATCGACCTTTGACTTTTTGTTTTAGGGATGTAACTAAAACAATAACGGAGTTATAACGATTTCTATGGAAACACACGCACTGACGTATAAACACGCTTATTGTACTTGACTGCTGTCCTATTTTTAACGCTTATATCTGCTTACGTTGCGGAGGGTTTAAATGTGATTAAAAAATCGGCTTAAAATGAGGTTGTAATGAAAAAACAGGATTTCCACATATACGTACCCCCTGGCTCTTGAAGTAAGGTTGAATAAGGTGGCGGCGAAATTTTTTACTTAGGTTGTATGTTATGCATAATCAGTCTTACTCATAATGAAACCCTTACACGGCGCTGTAGCGTTGCGTTAGCTATACAGGGGAGGGGGCCTACACTGCTCAGGTTAAAAATCTTTACTCATAATCATAAATTTTCCCAACATTGCTCGTCAGCTGGATTATGGGTTATGATTTTTTTATGGTAGCAACACTCTGCTCCAAAGCTGAAAAACGCAGTCAATTTGGCATTTCACGGCGTGTTGCCAACTTCACGTTTATTCATACGTCAAAATATTATTCAACGAGATTGTTTTGTGTTTCACGTTTTAAAAATAACTAAGAATTGGCACAAAGAACTTGGAGAGCGGTAGATATTTTGCAACCCCGTTTATTGTTAACATCCAAATACGTCCGTACCAAGTCAATCAAACGTCTCATGTTAACTTTTGTAAATCTGTATTATTTAGACCTAACTAGGGGCGTTTCCGGAACCTAGGAGTGCTGAGGCCACCTCTGTGGATTTCCTTCCTGGGGCCGTAGGAGGAACCAAGAGGAGAAACCGTGGAGAAGTGAGCTGAGGCCACCTCCATGAACTCTTCCCTTGTGGGGTCTTCGAGGAACCAAGGGGAAGGGCACCCTTCCAGCGCGGGGCCTTTGTGGAACCAAGGAGGAGTGAAGTGGAGAGATGATGTCCTCTTCCCATGTGGGGCCTTCAAGGAACCACGTAGGAGTGAAGAGGAGAAATGAAGCCATCTTGGTGAACTCTCCTCTGTGGGGCCTTTAAGGAACCAAGGAGGAGAGATGAAGTTTTCTTCCCTCCTGGGGCCCTCAGGGAACCAAGGTGGAGTGGACTCTTCCCTTGTGGGGCCTTTAGGGAACCAAGGGGAGGTGGACTCTCCGTCGTGGAGCCTTCGGGGAACTAAGGAGTGGAGAGGAGAGATGAAGCCCTCTTCCGTCGTGGGGCCTTCAGGGAACCAAGGAGGAGTGAAGAGGGGAAATGAGACCTGGAAAGACACATTGTCGGACCAGAAGATATAGCTTCATTTCGAACGACAATCCTGGTGAACTAAAGGGACTGGGTTACTGTCAAAGGAATGAGGTAAAATGGTAGATAGTACAATGGGTCTATGGCCTAAGTGCTCACGGGAACTATATACATATATGTAAACCGTCTCCGATTATTAAAAAAAAAAAAAAATAGACCTAAAATCTCCTTCTGTAAGTGCCGCAAATGGATCGTACCTTTTTTTGTACCTTTTTGGTAGACATGGTGCACGAATGCCGCGAATACGGTCAATATTTGCCAAAGCTCCATTCAAAAAGTCAAGATTCTCAAAAAAGTTTCAAAAGTTATACTGCCGTAGTATTGAGTTAACCCTGGTGATCGGGGGGGTTTAAATTCTGACAGCTACTAAATCTCCCGTACAGCGACGGGGTAAGAAAACGCGCATGCGCGCGGTTGACCCACCATTATAAGTAACGATTTCACCTAACCCATTCTTGCTCTCATGGTATTATCTTACTTTGCAATTATGAGTCAGACTGAATGTTTTGCATAAAATATTTACTTTTTACTGTAAGTTTTTTTTTTTTTAAATTGTTTAATTTTAACAATTATTATAAGCAATAATTATCAGCCTGAAATACTCATCCACATGGAAAAAATCTTCCGAGAAAAAATACATGACGCCAACGGGACTTGAGCCCGTGTCCTTCTGATTGCCGGTCAGCTGCTCTCCCAATGTTTAATTTTATTTATTTGTTCTGATTGGTTGATAATACAGCGTGATTCTGAAGGAAGGTTATTATATATATTTTTTAATGTTTTGGTAAATATAATGGTTTTGCATTTGAGTTGTTTTAAAATTAGGTTTAATAAATTGGTTTCCATTTCAAACTAATGCGTTTGTAAAATTATTGATATTCTTTGTTATTTTTTTCTTTACACATTTTTATAATGGAAGTTTGCTTAAATATGTCTTCGACATTTGGTACTGGAAACAATTTAAAAAGTGATTCTGTTGAAGGTAGATTTTTTTTTAGTATTACTTTAATGATTCTTTGCGCAACTTTTACTGAGTTAAGATTGTTTTTGTAAAACCCTTCCCAACCTATAATTCCGTAGATAAGTAAAAAGTGAACAAGGGACGTGTACACATTTTTTAGTATTTTCAAATTTAAAATATTTCTTAACCTAACAAATATATATACATACATTTTGTATTTAATTAAATGAAGACAATATTAGCGAAACTTTATGGAAAATCTGGAGACAGAAAAATATAATGGCACCTCTGGGACAATCCAGGACCTTCTGCTTTCATGGCAACAGCTCTACCAACTGAGCTAAGGTGTCTATATCCAATTCGGTCATTTTTAACTGTGTCATACTTCAATTAAGAACTATTAACATTATCTTCATTTTCTTAATGCACATATTATTGGCTGCTATCTTTATAGCACTTGTCCCCAGCATCCTGGAATACAGCTCCATTATTTGGGCACCCTCTGAACAAAACCATATCCTAGAAATAGAAAAAGTACAAAAAAGGTTTATGCGTTACCTGTATATTAGGGAATATACATACTACCCATTCCTGTATCCATCGTTGTTCTTAACAGGAATGCTCGATCTTAATACCGTAGAAGCCCGCCGAAAAATATTTTTAAGCTGATCTCCGGTACTGTACTGAATCCACCTATGTTGAAGGAGATTAACCTATATGTCCCTAACGCGTATACTCGTGGGAGATCCCACACACTTTTTTATGCTCCGAAAGCGAGAACTTCTTCCTTTCAGAATGCCCCATTAAATAGAGCAATTCAACTGCTTAACGATTCTGCATTAAGCATTGACATCTTCAATGTTACCTATAGAGAGTGCAGTAACTATCTTTTGACATATGTCTCAACATAGTGAAACTGCCCCCTTGGCCTTTTTTTTCTCTTATATTTTGTAATCTTCTCCGTAATAATTTGGTGTATAACTGTTTTATGGAGAACCTGAAAAAATAAATAAATATGATTGCAAAATTCAAACCTGAACTAAATGCCATCTAGATAGTGGCCAATGGGTTAAGTTAATGAAATTTCCTACACATTTATTCGATTTGTCCAGGGAACTCTGAATACTAGATGAAATTTTAGCGATGGCATCTTGGGTACTTTTTCCCTCTGTGAATCCAAATTGATTTGCATTTATGGTTGATTTAAAAAAAATTTAATTTGTCAAAATTATTCAATACTAGCTGGTCCCGGCATGCGTCGCTATGCCACTTAATAAAGAAATTGTTTCTCCCTGAGTGTCCTTTCCCATCGTCCCGTTCCCCTTCCGCCTCCCCTTCTCCTGCGTCCTCTTCCCCTCTCGCGTTCCCACTCCGTCACCTCCACCTTCCCTCTCCCTTCTCTATTCCCCCTCCCCCCCCCCTTCACCGTCCCGCGAACCCCCCTCCCGAGTTCCCCTCCCCCTCCCAGGTCCCCCTTCCCGCGTTCCCCTTCCACCTTCCCCGCCTTCCCTCTTGCCTTTACCACTCCCTCGTCCCGCCAACCCTCCTCCCGCGTTCCATAGATTCAATCCCAGTACATTCAGTTCTTAAACAGCTCGCGTGCCACCTTTTACAATTTTTATTCAAATTTCCATTTTTCATGTATATTAAATTTGGTACCTAACATAGGTACCTATTTAAAATATCTAAAATTCTTGATTCGATTCAAAATATTAGGGGAGTACCTACTTTAAATAAATTTTTCAACTTTTCAAAAATAGAATCCTGATTGCACAATCATTCATTGTTTTGCAAAATGTCATTCTCTAACACGCGAACTGTCAAACGTGCGATGTTTTCTGTTATTATCTAATTTTCTGCGCAATTTTCTAAATTTTTCTCTCCGTAAGAACCATCCTCGCACTTCAAGGAATATTCTAAAAAAAGAATTAGCGAAATCGGTTCAGCCGATCTCGAGATTTGCGCTTACCAACACATTTAGCGATTCATTTTTATATTATAGATATTAGATAAGAGTGAAATGGTCTATAATTAGAAACGTCGTCCGGACTATCGGATTTAAATATTTATCAATATAAGATGATGCTATATAAGCTTTTTTTCTGTTTTTTAGGCCACCAAAATAAAGACGTTGAAATTAAACTGTTGCCCACAGACAAACTAAAAAAATTTATTACGAGTGTTCATACATATGCTCTCACAGGACCAATCCAGTATGATTGCTCAAAATGCAGTTACAAGTCGGAGCTTAAATCAGGATTAAAAACTCACATGAAGTTTCTGCATTCTGAGAAGAAGAATTCGTCATCGCACCAGTTTCAATCGAAATTGAAAAAACTCATCGTCCATCATTCCAGGGAAAAACAGTTTAAGTGTGATGCGTGCAACTTTTCAACTGCACGCAAACAAAGCCTGGAAGAGCACGTTCATAAACACTCCACGGAGAGGTCGTTTCAGTGTAAAATATGTGGCGTCTTTCTTCGTTACATGAGAGGTTTGAGAGGTCACATGAAGATTCACAATGTGAAGAAACAGTATGCGTGTAATGAATGTAGTTACACTTCCGCGCAAAAGGATTCTTTGAAAGCTCACATTCTGGTGAAGCATACATATAAATACGGAGAGAAACCATTTAAATGTGATGAGTGCAGTTATTCGAGCAGTTATGAGAAACATTTTAGAAATCACAAGTTGGAACACACCAGTATGAAGCTGTGCAAGGATGTTAAACGTGATTCTTTATCCACTATCGAAAACAATCCGACTACACACTCTCTTCAACCCTTGGGAAATAAATGCTTGAAGAGTAAACCCTTAGGGAATAAGCACTCGGGGAATGAACGCATTTTATGTTATCTGTGTGGTAAATCGTTTACAGCGAAATATACTTTAAAAAACCACATTCGTACTCATACTGGAGAAAAACCGTATTCGTGCTGCTTCTGCAGCTTCTCGACTAGTAATAGAGATTATTTAAAAATTCATAAGAGGATTCATACTGGAGAGAAACCGTTTGCATGTGATGAAACTGATTGCAGCCGTTCGTTTACAGACAAAAGACATTTACAAGTGCACAAATTGACTCACTCGGGGGTAAGGGCCTTTTCATGTGATAAGTGCGACAAGTCCTTTGCTCTGAAATGCACTTTAACAAAACACATGTTTACCCACACCGGGGAGAGACCATTTGCTTGTGATCAGTGCGATTACTCCACTCCACTCAAAACCACATTGAAATACCATTTGCTCTCTCATTCCGCGAAGAAACCTTTTTCATGTGATAAGTGCGATAAGTCCTTTGTTCTGAAATACTCTTTAAGAGCTCATATGTTTACCCACACCGGGGAGAGACCATTTGCTTGTGATCAGTGCGATTACGCCACTTCACGCAAAACCAGATTGAAATACCATTTGCTCTCTCATTCCGCAAAGAAACCGTTTTCATGTGATAAGTGCGACAAGTCCTTTGCTATGAAATGCATTTTAAGAACTCACATGTTTTCCCACACCGGGGAGAGACCATTTGCTTGTGATCAGTGCGATTTCTCCACTTCGTGCAAAACAAGGTTGAAATACCATTTGCTCACTCATTCCGCAAAGAAACCGTTTTCATGTGATAAGTGCGACAAGTCCTTTGCTATGAAATGCACTCTAAGAACTCACATATTTTCCCACACCGGGGAGAGACCATTTGCTTGTGATCAGTGTGATTACTCCACTTCACGCAAAACCAGATTGAAATACCATTTGCTCTCTCATTACGCAACAAAAACTGTTTCTTGAGAAGAGTGCAACTTTACATGCATCCATAATAGTGCATTTAGAACCCACTTGCTTTCTCATGGCTATTAGTGTAAGGAATACTTGTAGTCAAGACAAAAAGGATTCGGTTGAGAAGCTTGATTATCCAAGACATTCTTAGCATCAAACCCCTGCTTTGGATCTCCTCGACATAGACCGTATGACCTTCTAGACCAAAACAGGGAATCGAGAAATAGATGGAGGGAGAATATTTTCACAGATATAGATTTAGACCTCCAACATATTAACATTCGGCATTCCATCACCTCTTTTGGATAGGGTTCTAACTGACATTTTTTTTAAACGACTTCAAAAAGGAGGAGGTTCTCAATTCGACTGTTTTTTTTTTTTTTTTTTGTTATCTCAGAACTTTCTACTGGGTGACCCGATATTGTTTATTCTTTTTTTATTTGAAAGCTAATGCTTCCCGTGTGGTCCCATTTTAATTTGGTCCAGATCCGACAATGGCATCCATGGGAAAACAATATAAGTCATAAATTTGCATAAGTATGTGCGCGACAAATGGACGAATTACTCAATATCACGCCAATCGATTTTGATGATTCTTTTTTTATTGGAAAGGATGTACTTCAAGGGTAGTTTGATGAGAGTTTGGTTAGGTTTTGATTATCGGATCCATGACAAAGTAACGGAACTCATCAATTCTTAGGAGCGAATTAACGAAACTCGGCCGAACCTCTTAATTTGACCCTAACGTCGTTATGATCGAATTATGTCTGTCTCATATGAGCAGCACGTTTAGTAGGCCTACCCATATTCAGACAAATTAGTTATTATACTTCAGATTCACTAAAAATCAAAAAATAAACAAAATTTTTAACAAAACAAAAAAAATGACTTCAAAAAATGCACTAAAAAGTAAAAAAATAATTTCGTATTCTTCTACGACTTCATAATCAACTTACTTTTTCTACTCATCGATATGTAGGTACGATTGTTATTTTTGGAGTCGGTGTCAGCAAAGGTACCCGGCCCAGCGTGTTCACTTGACAGCTCCCCTCACTCTGCGGCCCCGCTCTCTCGTCAAGTCGCTTGTGCGACACAAGCACATCTCACCTATAACTATGTATGTAGTTACAAACCTACCTTGACTGACACCGACTCCAAAAATAACAATCGTACCTACATATTGATGATTAGAAAAAGTAAGTTGATTATGAAGTTGTAGAAGAATACGAAATTATTTTTTTCCTTTTTAGTGCATTTTTTTAAGTTGTTTTTTGTTTTGTTTATCAAAAATGACCTTTCAACGCCAAAGCATTTCTTTGGCTCATTCTATTGTAGTTTGTCACTTTGGTATTTGGTTGATAATAGTATAGGATCCCGATATAAAACGACCTTCACCGAGATGTTTATTTGATGAAACGTATTTTATATTTAATTTAATATGTCAATAAATATATTGCACATGGGTTGCCTAACAAATTTTTGTCCAGGGTATGATTAATTAATAATTTAAAAAAATATTTTTTTTAAACATTTCACCGGTTTAATTATTAGACAAATTCTATACTAATCGAAAGTATGAAGCCCATAGAATATGAAACGTTAGGTTGCCTATTAAAGATTATTTCATTATGAACACGGTGGTATTAAAATATACACACATAAATAATTAATTGATTAAAAAAAATAAATTAATAACTATTCCTCTATTTTAATAATAAACTACTCAAAATGATGCACAGCATATACGAGTCTATCGCTATCCTTTTCATTTTCAAGAACAAATAGCATGCGCACTCTCTTTCTTTAAATGGACGGACTTCAAACAGCTGTTATGCTGTGTCCTCTTCTATCGCAAGGGATGGTTGGTTGGGACCTCTCAGTCGCATACATTCACTCAAACCGGTGAAATGTTTAAAAAAAAAGTTTAAAATTATTAATTAATCATACCCTGGACTAAAATTTGTTAGGCAAACCATATGCAATATATGTATTGACATATTAAATTAAATATAAAATATGTTTCATCAAATAAACATCTCGGTGACGGTCGTTTTATATCGGGATCTTAGACTATAAGGGTTTGAACTTCGCGTTACTATGTTCTAAGGTTTCAAAGTTTGCAAAGACGAATTTTCGTAATCTATTTAACAATTTTAGTTAAATTATTTTAGTTTATCATATTTTAACGGAAAATATTTATATACCCTACCTTGGAATTCCATTGGGCAAGATTAGAACCATGCGCAATGAATTATGATACCATAGATGGTTGCATATCGTTCTATCTGCATGTTTAGGTATGTTCTGAAGTATAAGTTTAAGTCCCAATTAAATATTTGCCTTTAAAATATTATTTATTTAACTCTAGAGTAATGTAACAGTTTGAAATTATAATGCGAAGTAAGCAACCCAGTAATTATCAAATTGAAATTTGAATTCCTAATTGGAAATATAACTTTGAACAAATGTATGTCCCCAATCTTGTTCAATGTATACATGGACGAATTATCAAATCGCCTGGACACCAGGGCGGGCTGTCGTATTAATAATTTATGCCTAAATCACATAAGTTATGCGGACGACATGATTCTCCTAGCTCCGTCGATCAAGGGGTTGAGAACATTATTAAAAATCTGTGAAGAATATGCAAATGACCACAACATGATGTACAACCCCAAGAAGACGGAACTAATCGCATTCCACCATGGAAAAAATCCCGAGAAAATGCTCCCTGTAAAACTTAATGAAGAAAATATAAACGCATCTAAGAATGTAAAATACTTGGGACACATTATTACTGAAGACCTCTCGAATGACGGTGATATTGAACGACAGCCGAGAAGTATCAGTATACTGTCTAATATGATTGCCCGAAGATTCTTTAAATGCAGTAACAATGTAAAAAAAACATTGTTTAATGCATTTTGCACTAACCTATATACATGTGAAACATGGTGTCACTACCGTACCAGCTCAATAGAACGACTGCGGATCCAATATAATGATGCTTGCAGAATTATATTTGGATACAGAAGATACAGCAGCACATCTTCAATGTTTACGGAGCTAGGACTACACGGATTCGCCGGTCTGATGAGACACCGGGTCACTGGAGCCAGGATGCGGCTAATGGCTTCTGATAACAAAGTGGTGATCGCAGCCTTCCAGCACCAAGCGCCACTCCTGAGCGAGCGCTGGGCCCTAGCTCACTCCAGACCATGTCCTACATTATAATTGATTATTTATTTTATTTCTATTATCGCTTTTCTATGTCTTTTATATTTGTTTGTTCTATTTACTTTTTTTTACTTTATCTGTTGTGTAAATATGTACAACTTTATGGGACGTGTGGGATTGCACTATCCTCCCCACATCCTGGAATAAACATTATTATTATTATTATAAATGGAACCCTGCATTTCTTTTGATGCCCAAAACATACTAGGAGCAAGAGAATTTTTCGTCATGAGTTCATCAAAATATACAAAAAGAAGATGCATTAGGAAAATTGATTGAAAAGTTAATAGAAGATAAGAAACAGAGCTTAAAAACATTGCTGAGAAGTTTGTTATAGAAAAATTCTGTACTAAAAATACAAATGCAAGCCAGTGGATAGACTGTTTAAAAAAGAATGTTTGCGTTTTGATGTGACCATGGATGGAAAAAAAATAGAATTACTCAGATGGTTCATGAATAAATCTTGTATAGACTGGTACAGTTCCATGATTATAAAACTAACAATGAACTCAGAGTGGTCAACATGGAAAAACAAATTCTGTGAATCATTTGACAACAAAGGATGGAACCCTGTCAGATACGCACTATCATTTAGATACAAAGATGGTTCTCTGTTGGATTATGCTACGAGAAAAGAAAAACTTCTATTTGATATGAGAAGATCAATTGACACCGGTACTTTGATAGATCTTGTTGCTTCCGGACTACCAGAATTCATACTTAAGGATTACAAGATACTGTAGATTTGTTTAATGAAGTAAACAAGTATGAACATATGGGCAACAAAAAAAGATTTATGAATAAGACAACATTTGGAAATGCAGAACATAATAATAATGCGGGTAAAAATCCATGTAAAATTTGTGAAAAATTGAATAAGGGCATTCGTTACCAACCTGAAGCTACATGCTGGTTCAAAACAAAAGAGGATGAAAAATTTAAGAGAAATGCCATAACCGGTCAGCAACGTAAGCAGATATATGCGTTAGAAATACGACAGCAGTCAAGTACAATAAGCGTGTTTATACGTCAACGCGTGTGTCTCCATAGAAACCGTTCTAACTCCGTTATTCTTTTAGTGACATCCCTAAAACAAAAAGTAAAAGGTCGATAGTGGAACAAGCTGTACATCCCTATTCAAGTTATCCATAGAAATACATAACAAGAAGATTCTGTCCCTCGCGCAATCTGACACATAATTTTACCTGCCAAATTTCCTACGGGCGGCTCGACATTGTTAATTTTTATTAAATACTTTTATATGAAATGATAAAAAAGTGAGGTGACAAAAGTGTTTATTATACATTTATACAATAGAATAAGTATTGTTCTTTACATAATCTGTGATTTTAGTACCATTTTCACATAAAAACATCATGTGAGTCATTTTTATGTTTTTTTAATGTTTTCATTCTAAATTTTAATATTTACAAATGTTAATATTTATTTGTAATATAATAATTCGAAAGATTATTTTGTAACCTTTCTAAAACAGTTTTTACTATTCGACTACGTTCAAAAATGTTTCATTTATAGAGCTTTAATTGTGAAGCGGTAATAACACAAAGTTTTCGTAAAATGTCATTTCGGTAGAGACAACATAAGCGAATATTAGCGAAAATTCGGAGGGGTTAAAAATGTAAACAATTCAGTGATAGAGACTGAGTTAAATGAAAATGATCAAAAAAACTAATAGTATCACCATTAATAAAAGTCAAACTATTACTAAATGATAAATTAAAAATATATGGAATTTATGATTCGGGTTCAAATGTTTCTCTAATTAATTCTAAATTATTGAAACTAAAAGGAAAAGGAAACAATTTGAATGAAGCAAATTTAGTAACGATTAATGGTGTTAAAAAGACAAGTGGTTTGACAACGTTAAAAATAAATAAAAATTGAATTGGAGAAAAAAGTTGATGTGTACATTATTGATGAACACAATTTCGAGTATGAATTTTTGATTGGATTAGACATGATAAAAGACTTCAAACTTATCCAAAGTGAAGACTTACAAATATCACAGAAACTCTGCCTGAATAATACAAATAAAATAGAAAAAGACTACAGATATGAAAACGAATACTAATATAGAAAAACACAGAATTAATTTTAACGAACATGTAGACGAAGATTTCAAAATAATAATAAATCATTTAAGAGGGCATTACCAAAGAAAACCAGAAATATGTCATTTTCAAATCAGATTTTAGAAGTTTTAACTCTTTTCCACCAAAAATTATAAATGGATTTTGAAAGATTGTTCTTTTATCTAGCATTCGCATGTAATAAATTTTGAGAAATTTTTTTTAATTTTTAGTATAATAATGTTATTCCATAGGTTGTTGGCAGATTTGCTAAATTTTCAAAAAAGATTTTGTATTGTACCACACCCATTTCAAATAATATAATCATGCAGTAAAATAAATCAATACATTATCTAGCAAATGCATGTTTTAGAATTTTAATTTTAGTTTCAATAAAATCATTAAAAAATATGTATGTACATGTGTTTCTTGACGAAAATTGGTCCATTTGTGTATTTATTTGCGCACTTACAAACTAATATATTTCAGATTTTTTTAACATTCTTATTAAATTTAGACATTATTGAAAAATGATAAATACTTATAATCAAAAAATAATTACAAGAAGTACATTATTTGAATAGTTTTATCATCACGCCTTTCAGCATTTTTGGATGAAGGTATAAATTAAAGCTAATTTGGATTGAAATAAATTCGATATTGAGTTATAATTTAAAAAAGCTGGTACGGAGAATAATTAATCTTTCTCATTGTAACCGCCCTGCACGATCGTAAGAACAACTTTCGACGAAATGTGGATTTTCATCCGCTGGCTGGTTAAACGCTCTTAAATAATGATAAAAAAACAGAAATAAATGAACTAATAGACAAATACACATCAGTGTTTGCGAAGAGTAAATATAATGTTGGCACTGTTAATGGATATGAAGCGAAGATAGACTTATTAGTGGATAAATATTGTAGTAAGAGGCCTTACAGATGCAGTGTAGAAGATAAAAAAGGAAATAGAAGAGCAAATAGCAAAATTATTAGACAATGAACTGATAGAAGAGTCGTACAGTCCATTTGCTGCACCGGTTACTCTAGCATTTAAAAAAGAAGAAAACAAAAGATCCAGATTATGTATAGACTTCAGAGACTTGAATAAAATAGTAATACTTCAAGCTCAACCATTTCCATTGATTGAAGACTAATGACAAGGACCAGAAATTGAAAATTTTTTTCAACGCTGGATACTCAGCCTTTTGGTCTATTCCGTTGCGAATTGAAGACAAAAAAAAAAACAGGATTTGTAACACAGGAGGGACATTATCAATGGACCTGCCTGCCTTTTGGATTGAAGACTTCTCCGGCAATTTTTCAGTGGATATTAAGCAATATATTGAGAAAATATAAACTAAACGAATTTGCTGTCAATTACATAGATGACATTCTTATTTTTTCAAAAACTTTTGCTGAACACATTGATCATCTGACAAAGCTGCTGACTGCAATCAAAACAGAAGGTTTTGGATTAAAATTTACAAAATGCACATTTGCATCAGACATGGTAAATTATCTGGGTCATATAATTCAGTCAAGCCAGTAAAGGATAATATGATTTCAATAAAGAATTTTCCTGCTCCAAAAACACAGAAGAATGTGAGACATTTTCTAGGAAAAATCAACTTTTATCATGAGTACATTCCGAAGAGTGCAATAATACTAGATCCTTTGCATAATTTATTAAGGAAAAATCAAAAGTTTATTTGGACTGATAAATGCCAAAATGCTTTTGAAACGATGAATAACCTAATATGCTCACAACCGATCTTGGAAATTTTTGATCAAGATGTACCAATTAATATATGTATATATACAGATGCTTCTCTAGAGGGTGTTGGAGCTATTTTGAAACATACACAATCTGATGGAAAAGAAAAATCTGTTGCTTACTTTTCGAAAAAATTAAATGGCGCCCAGAAAAAGAAAAAAAGAAATTTACTTAGAATGCTTAGCTATAAAAGAAGCAGTGAGATACTGGCAATACTGGTTGATAGGTAAACCATTTACAGTTTATTCAGATCACAAACCACTGGAAAATATGAATCTCAAATCTAGAACCGATGAAGAGCTGGGTGACTTAACATATTACCTATCCCAATATGATTTTCAAATTAAATATTCTCCAGGAAAATACAATATTGAAGCTGATTGTCTAAGCAGAAACCCAGTCTTAGAACCAGATGAGAACCAAGATGAGCAGTTAAAAGCAGTGGCGGCTCGTGACTTTTGGGTGTGCTAGGGTGCTAATATTACAAAAATGGCATCATGGATGTTGTCGTATGCGAAAAATATATTTATTATTTTTCAAAAATCGGTATTTTGCATGAAGATTTTTCAGGAAATCGGTGCGGCGCACCGCCAAACTGAAACTTCCTGAAATTTTTCATACAAAAAACTGATTTTCAAAAAAAAAAAAAAAATTTTTTCGACTACAACGTCAGTAATGCCATTTTTTTAATATCAGCACTCTAGCACACTCAAAAGTCACGAGCCGCCACTGGTTAAAAGTTGTCAACTTAATGAAATTAGAAGATATCTTAAAAGATCAGGTCAAAAATGAGAAGGTACAGTGCAGGAGAGATAAATTGATATCGAAGAATAATGTTTATTACAAGAAAGTAAAAAAAAGAGAAAGATAATTCTATCAGAAAAATTCAGCATAGACTTTATCAAAAATGTTCATACAGACCTAGGTCACTGCTACGTAACGACGGGCTCGAACCGCCTGATTACGAACTTATAACAAATTAATAATAAATAACACCACAATGTTCAATACACAACAACAATGGTTCAATTTAAATACTTACAAAAACCAAATTATAATACAAACCTTCGGCTAGCTCTTCTCAGGGATATTGTGTTCTCAATTCGATCGGATTTGATTCAAAACGATCGTCGCTTCATTTATTGAATAAAGATAGGGTTTAATAAATTAGAAGATCTCTTGTCGCTTTTAAATAATTTGTGAATTTATTAATGACTCGACGCTTCTAGGAAAAGCTTTTAATCTCTTTGTGAACTCAAGGTTAATGATTCTAAGATAGAATACAAGGGTTGAATGATAACACATAATTATATAAGTTGTACGTACGTTACCCCGTCTCGGGTTTCATCTGGGCAGAGGACCTCGTCCGGAAACACCACTGAGTTGATTTAGATATATAAAATTTAACTATATTTTAAATTACGTGTTCCAAAAAACGTTGGAATACCCAAAACCAAAGCTATTCTACCCGCCAAGATGCGGAGGTCCGACCGACCGACCCGTAGCGAACATAAAACCAGAAGAAGCTCGCCAGGGCTCCCGACGCAGTGCAAGGGTCCTCGGGCCCCTCCCCCACCAAAATTCGGGCCAATCAAAACGTCTAGACAATGTTGCCAATTTTTGACAACTAATATTAAATATTTAGTACCTGATGACGGAAATAATCATATAGGGGTGGGAAGTTAAAATTCAAGAAAGCACTTCATGACATCACATAGGAATTAATCAAATGCAAAAAAATGAAAAGCTCATGGTACACATCAGAAAACATGACAAACAATATAAAGAGAACCTGCGAAAGTTGTGCAGTATGTTTAAAGAACAAATCAAGAGGTCAAAATAAATATGGATTGATGTCCTACTTGGGTCCCGCAACAAAACCTTTTGAAATGTGTTCCTTTGATACAATAGGCGGTTTTGGGGGTTCACGGTCAACAAAGAGATACTTGCACCTGCTATCAGATCATTTCACGAGGTTTGCATATATTTTGACGTCAAAAACTCAAAATATCAATGATTTCATCAAACTCTTAAACTCCACTGAAACTAATGACATTGGCATGATACTCTCAGACCAATAACCGGGTCTTAATTCTAGAGAATTCAAAAAAATTTTTGGTTGAAAAAATATTCCAATAATTTTTACTGCAGTAAACTCACCTTTCTCAAATGGATTAAATGAAAGATTAAATCAAACGCTGGTTAATAAAATTAGATGCAAAATCAATGAAAATTACTCAAAAGTGGCTTGGACAAATATAGCGCATAATTGTGTAAAAAAGCTATAATGAAACAGAGCACACCGTCACTGGATATGCACCCAGTACCTACTTAACGGCACAGATGTTACGATTTTGCCAATTGAGTTAAAAGTTAAGAAGACCGACATCGATTTGATTTAAAGACAGGAAAAAAGCTCTGGAAAATACTATAAAGTCACATAATTACAACAAGATAATAAAACCAGGAGACACATTAACTTCAAAGTTGGTGACACTGTTTCTGTAGAGAATGGAAACAAATTTAATAGGAAGAAGCTCGACGAATTGAGAATCGGACCCTACAAAATCATAGAAAAATTATCAAACTCAATTTACAAGATAAATACTGGTCGAAAAAAATTAGAAGCAAATTTTTTCCACATCTCGAAGTTAATTCCAGCACCTGCATTGATGAACCATGAAGAGGATATCGAAGACGAATGAAAATTTTTGCAATAATTTTCTTTCCCGGGGGGGAGTTGTAAAGGAAATATATTCCATTTAAATTTGAATCCTGTAGTGTCAGTTAGAATGCAATTATCAATTGTCACTTGTTTTGTTTTTCTATTATTTGATTTAAAATATGAGATTTTGTTAGAAGAAACCATTCAACACAAGTGTTTTATTTATAAATTAATAGAAAAGAATTAAACCTCTCAACTTATTATATGTATATACGTAAAGACATATATTTTTGGAAAAAATATTGTTGATAAAAATTATAAAAAATGAAGAACAGAGAAAATGTAAGGAAGAAAAAATAATAATGGAAAAACATTAACAAAAGCGGAAAAACAGAGATAAGTATAAAAAAATCTTCTAATTATATGTGATCTAGTCATAGCCAGAGCAATTTCTTTTAAAAACGTTCTTCATAATAATACTAATCATAAATGGTCACTATTATTTGACTATTTATGCCCAATAATTAACACTCCAATACACGCGCCCCCTAGTGAGACATAAATAGACGCGTGTCATCTGTCAGATGACTGCTCACTTATTTGTCAAAAGTGAATCGTATAATGGTTTTTTCGCAATTTTGCAGGAATGTCGAGCTAGGCGAGCTTGGGGAATACTAGGGCGGGGGACCAGGCTCCCCTCCCTTCATCAAACTTATGATGAAAAAACAGAACTGGTCATCTGTGAGATGACACGCGTGTATTGGAGTGTTAATAAAAACGAACTAAATATCAATATTATTACGATTAAATATAACCGATTGCATCAAACCAACATTATATGCAATGAAAACTAAAATATTTCAACTACAGTAAAAAAACGGACACGAATTTTACTTACGTGAGTAGTCGCGCAGTGAGCAATTTGCCGCCAAACGCGACACACCGACAACAATCGTTGGCTCCTGTGGTGACCCGCGCATCGAATTTCTTCTAATTTATAAAACAAGAAGGTGAGGTACATTAGCTACTAGGACGCTTGACCTTGACAAAAGCATTGGATAAAAATGTGTTACAATGTTTAAAACAATTGCCTAAAAAAATATTCACAGAACTTCTATAAATGGTTGACGGCTGCTGTTCCCAATCCTACTAATTTCTAAGCCGAAACTAAGGGTTCAATACTGCTTAAGCATCGCTTAATCTAAGGAAGCCGGACATGTGGATTAAGCTTGATTGAGCAAAGCAAATTTATGAAAAGTGTCAACAGAGTGGCACTAACGACACAAGGTTTTATTAAAATAATCATATAATTTGTTTTGCTCAGTCGAGCTTAATCCACGCGTCCGGCTTCCTTAGATTAAGCAATGCTTAAGCAGAGACTTAGTTTCCGCTTAGGAGTTGATTAGTAGGATTGGGAACAGCGGCCGTTAAAGTTCGATTCTTCTTCTTTCGTATGGTGGGGAGTCAGAGGGGGACATCTAGGCCTGCAAGTCTGTTTAGGCCTCAGGCATTGCCCTGTGGACCTCATGAATCCCGTCAGAGAATGAATGGAGCGGGCATTCGTTGACCACATTTTCAATGGTCTGCACCGCACCGCATTCACAGATCGCCAACTCTTTAAGGCCCTCTGTCGTCTCTCACCCGGCATGCCACTTGTCCCGAAAACCTTTCTGAACAATCTGGACAGAAGGAGAAAGACTCCTCCGATCACCTCTCACCCTAGAAGATAAGTGGAAATGTGAGTGGCAATCGGCCAATGTGAAAAATGCCCATCTCGTATAAGACCCCACTGAGAAACAGCCTGGGTTCTCATTGCCTTGCAAACTCTGGTCCGCCATCAATAGGATAAGGTGCCCCCATAGCCGTTGTGCTCATACGGTGTATGTATATAAGTTCGATTATATCGTTTGATTCTAAATCCAGAAGACTTATAAAAATATTCATTGCTACAATATCGACGGTGTCTAAATCTTTTATTAGTCAGATTATTGTTAATTTTTAGTGCCTCCGTTCACGGAGATACTGATAAGATACTTGATCCTCTTGACCCCCCCTACGATTTTGCGGTGCCCGTTCACCGGCGCTATGCGGTGGCTGTGTCTGTTTCCAATCAGTATCATGATACCGACAGGGCTGATCGCACGCGACGCGTCGCATCATTTGTGTCTGATATTTATTCGTTTGACGTTGACAGAAATGGCGTCGCAACATGAAAGTAATGTTAGATTTGTTCTGAAAGTGGAAAAAATGCATGTTTATATAACTGTACGTTACCAGAATACGTAAGAAAGGATTTAGTGGAGAGGCATGGATTGATGTTGCGAAAAAAGTCATATGACATCGCTTGACAGCGTGTTAACTCCACGGCTGCACGTGAAAAATGATTAAGTTCAGTATATTTCGGATAGCGCTGTGTACGGAGACTAGCATTAAAAAGTAGTATATCTGCAGGGTACTTGTCGTTTCGTCACAATTACGTAGATTGTAAGTATCTCCATGAAGACTTTTTTTTTACATTAACTCCACACAGGAGGCCCCGAGGAAAATAATTTCCCTCAGGGCCTACGTCATCTGGGATGCTGTGTGGAGGGTCTTTTTAAGGAGAGGAAGGAATGAACATTGATCTTGAAGAGACCGATGTTGTAGGATGGAGGAAATACAGAGGCCGGCAAATCATTCCACAGCAGAGCTGTTGAACACAAGAATGAGTCGAAGAAACGACCCGTTCTCATGTGACAAATGTCAACCGTGTACATATGTTGGGCACGCGTTTGACGTGTTTCCCTACTATGCACCGGTGCCGAAGGGATCAGTGATGCTAGTTCCTCAGAGCATCTTCCATTGTAATACCGGTAGAACAAGGATAGCATTCCCACCCGACGCCTGTGCTCTAAAGATTGCAATTCGTCTGTTAAGATGGGAGAATCTATCAAACGGACCGCCCGTTTTTGCACAGAGTCAAGGGTATTTTTTAGGTATTTTGGAGCCCCAGACCAGAGGTGTTGCCAAATTCAACCGTGGGGCGCACTTGTGATTTGTACAGGGTTAGCAGTTGTGTACTATTAAAGTATCTGCGGGCCCTGTACATTACGCCCAGTTTTTGGGAGGCTAACTTTACTCTGGCTTCGATGGAGCTGGTCACTTAGGGTTACACCAAGCATATCAATGGAGGGCCTCTTCGGAAGATTGCTAAGTTAACTGAGTTACTGACTACGTTACTAAGTTACTAACTAAGTTACTGACTACCATTTTTCGCCAGTTGCGATAACTTTGCCCAAACTACCTAGTTTCGCTAACTGACTGTGAAACATAAAAGTTAGTGACTAGGCCCCCTGAGCAAAACAACTGGGTGGGAAACTGGGGGTCAGTGTATCCAGAAGTGGCAGACGTATGAATCCTTCCATCCAACTGTAGTACAAGGTAATAGGTTGAGGGATTCTGGCTGGAGAGGTCAAAAGACCTCCCTTAATCAGTCTTTCTCGATCCGGCCACTCAGCAGGTAGGCAGACGCATCGGCCGCCAAGACCCGAACAAACTCATCCCATGAATCCGAGCACCCATGCTAAGTCACCAAACGTAACGAGCCACTTGGGGTGACCTATGGCAAAGGTGTTGGTTATCCAATAAATAGTTCCTGGGGCGGCGGTACCCACAACCGCCTCCCAAAAAGGTGCTCCAGAGTGCTGAAAATCTGCGTTTCGCAAAATGGTGCTAACCCGGGTGATTTATTTATTTCGATATATGCGGCACAACATGTGCCATTAACACAGTTATATTATAAATAGTACAACAAACAATACTTACATAATAAACATGTAAATATATTATGTAAGGGGGCATACATTAATTACGTGAGCAGTTTTTCTTCACCCCTACTTGGTGAGATAAATTTGGGCCACTTCGTATATTCTTTTCAAGTAACGTGAGATTTTGCTGGACCCCCCACCCCCTTTTGAGCTCACGTAATTAATGTATGCCCCCTAAGTATATAAAGTATAGAGTACAAAGTATAAAGTTTGAAGAAAAAGTAAAATAAATAGTTAAAAAGCAAGAAATAAAATAATAAAGAGTGAAATACTGAAATATGAGAGAGAAAAGGTAAAAAGTTTTAAATATAAAATATAAAAAAAGTGAAGGTAAGAAATCCTCTTAGCAGAAAAAAATATCATAAATAAAGAATTTTACTTTGCCTATCAAGTTTAGTTATTACCGTTTTTCATTGGGCAGATTTTATTTTTCACAATGGTAACACCACCATAATCTTGACGAGTGTTGCCGTCTCGACGGATCTCCCGTCATAATCTGGCGGATTGGGGCGCCTCGAAACGGGAGAATTGTGTCAAATGGGATTCATACGATGACGAATTTTCTGCCGGAATTTTATAAATTAACAAACTAGATCTTTTTGTACGTTTGTAGGCGAAAATAGCTTGTACGTCCTAGCCACCATTGGATACGAAAATTTATGGTGAAATTTTTATTCCTGAAATTCTCTAGCTAACCCCCTCCCCAGGATAGACGAAAAAAAAACAAATGTGCAGTTCACACGCGGTAGAACTGAAACACACAGAAAACTAAAGAAGATAAGAGTAGGGAGGCCACGAAGCACAGCACAAAGAGGAGACCGATTATACTATCTCATTCTCTTGCAGGCTAAATCCTATATATGTATGTTTGTCTCTTTTTATTGTCACTATTTTTCGTTTCATCGACTTTCAAATCACAACGGTGCTAAAGATGTTTTCACTTCAAAAATAGTTTAAATATGTAAACAATAGGTATCACAAATTCACAATACACACAATAACATAATAAAAACAATGCCAAAACGTTAAAAAAATCAGAGAAATTTCGTCGCTTTTTAGGACGATTATGTTTTGTCTTCCAGCGGATTTATATATAATAACGTTGTTTTATCTGTAAAATTACTTGACAGAGCCCGACGCTTCGTAATTTCGTAGGTACTTCGAGTTAAATTGCTATCTAAATCAGGCTAAATCCTATAGATATATGTGTTTGTCTCTTTTTAATGTCGCTCGTTTCCGTTTTGTCGAGTTTTAAATCTCGACGGTGCTAAAGAAGTTTTCACTTCAAAACTCAATAATACGGGTGTCTGACGACTCCAGATACTAATATCTACAGCCTGTATGTCGGACGAATATCTACAGCTCACATGTTGAACTAATATCTACGAACTTCAGAGTGTTGACTAATATCTACAGAGCTAAGGTCGGACGAATATCTATGGGCCAGTATATCAGTTGAGCTTAAGCTCGGCTTTTGCGGAATGTGGAGCTCAGCGTGGCTTAGCACGAAATCCGTATATCAGTCGTAAACCTAGAGTTGACCAATTTTAAACGCTTAGTCTATGATATTAATCGAGGATTTCTATGCCGATCCAATCTGTTTCTGTTAGTATCTATGGACTCTATGGTTATTATCATATTATCAAACAAACAAACGTCAAACAACGCTGTCCGTTCTGAGAAGTTTTTTGTATTTTCTGGTAAGTTTTACACATTTTTTATGCATAATTGTGTATTTAAAAGCTCGATTTATTTATTCACTGTAGTTTTTATTTATTTACTTTGATTTAGGTTAATCATTTTAGAATTGACGAGTTAAATGGATAACGAGTTTTATTTTATTATTTGTTTACATTGCTTTACGTGAATCATTTCAGAAATGAAAACTGCTAGAACGCCAAGAGAAAGTTGTGATGGTTAGTTAACTCCTACATCAAAACTTTTCAAATTGATCGGTTGACATCAAGATAACAGAATGTTGTACATGAATCAACTGTTGGCATTTTTATAATATTGTATTCTTCTATTCCAGCGGAAAAGAAAAGCTACCGCAGCAACCACCAACGCCAAGTGGAGCTCTTTAGCAGAGTTTAAAATGAAGATTTTTACTTCAAGTCTGCAAAACCAGCAGGAGGAACATCTTCTCAAGATGGAGGGCCTCAAGGCTAAGCGCCAGGAAGAGGAGAGAGAACATCTACTAAGGATCGAGAACCTCAAGGCTAAACGCCAGGAAGAGGAGAGAGAACATCTACTAAGGACCGAGAACCTCAAGGCCAAACGCCTGGAGGAGCACCAAGAGCACCTCCTCAGGATGGAACTCATGAGGAGGAATAACTAAATTATAATTACTACTTCCATATACGAAGTAAAATATATTACACCTGATAAAGACATTTATAAAATAAATACTCTGTTATAATTTTCTCATATTTTTTTTATTTTGATGAATTATTAATTTACAGTATGATTGAATGTTGAAGGTTTGAAGTACAGGAAAGGTTTTAACGAAAAGTAAAATACATAACAAAAACAAACAGATTAATACACAACCACTCAACACAGATTTATAATAAAAACAACTTGACAAAATAATAAACACCATTGCATTAAGATAATAAAAAATGAAATATTAAACCTATAACACATTTAATCAACCATAGTCTAACACACACCTGCTTCCCTAGTACTCTTAAAAAAGGACTGGTGATCCCTATTTATAAAGCCGGAGACAAAATGGAAATACTACCATTGTGGACTGTAGACCAATCACATTGTTAAACTCGCTATCAAAAATTTTCGAAAGAGTATTACTGAATTGTACTATGATATATAAAATATTTTATCAAAATAAAAAATGAATGTTTGCCTCACGGGTGGTGCTGAGATGCTTCATGCTTCACATCCTTCCATTCACCAGACCCTCAAAATATTGCAAATATTGGTTTCTTTCTTGCCTACCCACACCTACTGCATTGACGACGTGAACATTGTCACAAAATGCTAGAGCTTCTTCCATTTCACGTGTTAACGGAAGTGGTTCGAGCTCATTGCAGCCTATTGCAATATTGTGCAAAATTGCGGAGGCTACAACAAGGCATTGTACCTTCATTATATGGAGCCTCACTCCTAGCGAAAGTACTGGAAACCGCCTCTTCCAAACACCAAATGCTCGCTCAATGGTATTTCGTGTTCTTATTTGAGCTTCATTGAAGATATTTTCAATTTCTCCCTCTGGATTTTGAATGGGAGTGACGCAGTAATTCTTCAATGGATACCCTCCATCTCCCAACAAAATACAGTTGCCAAAAAAGCCGTTTCGAAACTTGGCCTGTATTTTGGAATTATTAAAAATGGTAGAATCATGGGCCGACCCTTGCCACCTCGAAACTATATCGGTGAATGTGAGGTTAGCATCACAAACAGCTTGTACATTGATGGAAAAGAAACCCTTTCGGTTCCGATAAATCTCGGCGCTGCGCCCACCTAAAATAATGATTCACTAATTATTATTCTGTACATTTATAACTCGAATAAGGTAAACAAAGGGGGTGACATATCTGTTGGTATTGCAACAAGCACTTGGTTTAACTTACCAGGGGACTGTACCCGCACATGCGTGCAATCGAGAGCTCCAATCACTTTGGGGAAGCGTGCAATTGCGAAAAACCCTCTTTGTTTCTCTTCCAAACTTTCAGGATCATTTTTTAACGTAATGAAAGTTGTTCTTAAGCGTGCAATTGATTGCAAAACCATCCAAATGTGTTTGCTTGCGGTGGTTTTATGAACTCCGACAAAGTCCCCCACAGCAATCAGCATGGAGCCAGATGTAAGGTATCTGATTGTTAAGAGGATCTGTTGCTCTGGAGTGAGTGATTTATTCCTGAAATCATCAAAACAAAGACACTATGTAGATAGGTACTTGCATTGTTTGCTACTTTTTTATTCCTTTTAAAAAGCATTTTCACTTACCAGTTTGTTTTAGATTGGATATCATCGCTTATCAAATCTAACAAGCAGTTTACTACCCTCTTGGAGAGACGAAACCTGTTATGGAATTCGATTTCATCCCACGCGATGAAGTGATCAGCCCTGTTTCTATATACTCGCACTTTGCGTGGCATGTTTAAACGTTCGACGAAATTAACGATGTCTAAATCGTCATCACTCGAAGAAAGTTCGAATTCCATGCTGATAGGTAAACTCATTCCTCCAATGTAATTTATCGCGTCCACACGTAGTAGATCGAAATTGAAGCAATGTGAAATCTGACAGATGACAGATGTGTTGTGTTACTGCCAATAGCGCCACAGCGTCTATCAAAGGAACTATTCTGCGGCTTAAGCGGCCGATTTGGTCGGTTTAAGTTGAGCGAGGAATGTGCTCCTTAGCAATGACTGATATACCGGCCCTATATGGGCCAGTATATCAGTTGAGCTTAAGCTCGGCTTTTGCGGAATGTGGAGCTCAGCGTGGCTTAGCACGAAATCCGTATATCAGTCGTAAACCTAGAGTTGACCAATTTTAAACGCTTAGTCTATGATATTAATCGAGGATTTCTATGCCGATCCAATCTGTTTCTGTTAGTATCTATGGACTCTATGGTTATTATCATATTATCAAACAAACAAACGTCAAACAACGCTGTCCGTTCTGAGAAGTTTTTTGTATTTTCTGGTAAGTTTTACACATTTTTTATGCATAATTGTGTATTTAAAAGCTCGATTTATTTATTCACTGTAGTTTTTATTTATTTACTTTGATTTAGGTTAATCATTTTAGAATTGACGAGTTAAATGGATAACGAGTTTTATTTTATTATTTGTTTACATTGCTTTACGTGAATCATTTCAGAAATGAAAACTGCTAGAACGCCAAGAGAAAGTTGTGATGGTTAGTTAACTCCTACATCAAAACTTTTCAAATTGATCGGTTGACATCAAGATAACAGAATGTTGTACATGAATCAACTGTTGGCATTTTTATAATATTGTATTCTTCTATTCCAGCGGAAAAGAAAAGCTACCGCAGCAACCACCAACGCCAAGTGGAGCTCTTTAGCAGAGTTTAAAATGAAGATTTTTACTTCAAGTCTGCAAAACCAGCAGGAGGAACATCTTCTCAAGATGGAGGGCCTCAAGGCTAAGCGCCAGGAAGAGGAGAGAGAACATCTACTAAGGATCGAGAACCTCAAGGCTAAACGCCAGGAAGAGGAGAGAGAACATCTACTAAGGACCGAGAACCTCAAGGCCAAACGCCTGGAGGAGCACCAAGAGCACCTCCTCAGGATGGAACTCATGAGGAGGAATAACTAAATTATAATTACTACTTCCATATACGAAGTAAAATATATTACACCTGATAAAGACATTTATAAAATAAATACTCTGTTATAATTTTCTCATATTTTTTTTATTTTGATGAATTATTAATTTACAGTATGATTGAATGTTGAAGGTTTGAAGTACAGGAAAGGTTTTAACGAAAAGTAAAATACATAACAAAAACAAACAGATTAATACACAACCACTCAACACAGATTTATAATAAAAACAACTTGACAAAATAATAAACACCATTGCATTAAGATAATAAAAAATGAAATATTAAACCTATAACACATTTAATCAACCATAGTCTAACACACACCTGCTTCCCTAGTACTCTTAAAAAAGGACTGGTGATCCCTATTTATAAAGCCGGAGACAAAATGGAAATACTACCATTGTGGACTGTAGACCAATCACATTGTTAAACTCGCTATCAAAAATTTTCGAAAGAGTATTACTGAATTGTACTATGATATATAAAATATTTTATCAAAATAAAAAATGAATGTTTGCCTCACGGGTGGTGCTGAGATGCTTCATGCTTCACATCCTTCCATTCACCAGACCCTCAAAATATTGCAAATATTGGTTTCTTTCTTGCCTACCCACACCTACTGCATTGACGACGTGAACATTGTCACAAAATGCTAGAGCTTCTTCCATTTCACGTGTTAACGGAAGTGGTTCGAGCTCATTGCAGCCTATTGCAATATTGTGCAAAATTGCGGAGGCTACAACAAGGCATTGTACCTTCATTATATGGAGCCTCACTCCTAGCGAAAGTACTGGAAACCGCCTCTTCCAAACACCAAATGCTCGCTCAATGGTATTTCGTGTTCTTATTTGAGCTTCATTGAAGATATTTTCAATTTCTCCCTCTGGATTTTGAATGGGAGTGACGCAGTAATTCTTCAATGGATACCCTCCATCTCCCAACAAAATACAGTTGCCAAAAAAGCCGTTTCGAAACTTGGCCTGTATTTTGGAATTATTAAAAATGGTAGAATCATGGGCCGACCCTTGCCACCTCGAAACTATATCGGTGAATGTGAGGTTAGCATCACAAACAGCTTGTACATTGATGGAAAAGAAACCCTTTCGGTTCCGATAAATCTCGGCGCTGCGCCCACCTAAAATAATGATTCACTAATTATTATTCTGTACATTTATAACTCGAATAAGGTAAACAAAGGGGGTGACATATCTGTTGGTATTGCAACAAGCACTTGGTTTAACTTACCAGGGGACTGTACCCGCACATGCGTGCAATCGAGAGCTCCAATCACTTTGGGGAAGCGTGCAATTGCGAAAAACCCTCTTTGTTTCTCTTCCAAACTTTCAGGATCATTTTTTAACGTAATGAAAGTTGTTCTTAAGCGTGCAATTGATTGCAAAACCATCCAAATGTGTTTGCTTGCGGTGGTTTTATGAACTCCGACAAAGTCCCCCACAGCAATCAGCATGGAGCCAGATGTAAGGTATCTGATTGTTAAGAGGATCTGTTGCTCTGGAGTGAGTGATTTATTCCTGAAATCATCAAAACAAAGACACTATGTAGATAGATACTTGCATTGTTTGCTACTTTTTTATTCCTTTTAAAAAGCATTTTCACTTACCAGTTTGTTTTAGATTGGATATCATCGCTTATCAAATCTAACAAGCAGTTTACTACCCTCTTGGAGAGACGAAACCTGTTATGGAATTCGATTTCATCCCACGCGATGAAGTGATCAGCCCTGTTTCTATATACTCGCACTTTGCGTGGCATGTTTAAACGTTCGACGAAATTAACGATGTCTAAATCGTCATCACTCGAAGAAAGTTCGAATTCCATGCTGATAGGTAAACTCATTCCTCCAATGTAATTTATCGCGTCCACACGTAGTAGATCGAAATTGAAGCAATGTGAAATCTGACAGATGACAGATGTGTTGTGTTACTGCCAATAGCGCCACAGCGTCTATCAAAGGAACTATTCTGCGGCTTAAGCGGCCGATTTGGTCGGTTTAAGTTGAGCGAGGAATGTGCTCCTTAGCAATGACTGATATACCGGCCCTATGACAGTCTCAGTGTTGACTAATAACTACAGAGCGTAGGTTAAACTAATATCTACAGACTAATCAGCTAAATGTGTCCAATAGTCCGATATTAGGGATTTTTACATACATACTTACATAAATTAAGTTTTTTAAACTGCATACGCAATATTACGTTATTCCAATATGCCTTACATAATTGCAAATCCAACCTCTGCCAGTGTCGTAGATATATAAAAAGCTGAGACAGTGGTTTGGCCAGTCTACTGTAGAGCTGTTCCGGGCCGCAGTAAACAAATGGAGGCGTCTAATAATATCTACAGGAATTCCAAAAACTGAAAAAATCGAACTAATATCTATGAGAACCAAAGTGTTGACGAATATCTACAGCACTGGCAGAGGTTGGATTTGCAATTTATGTATAGCATATTGGAATAACGTAATATTGCGTATGCAGTTTAAAAAACTTAATTTATGTAAGTATGTATGTAAAAATCCCTAATATCGGACTATTGGACACATTTAGCTGATTAGTCTGTAGATATTAGTTTAACCTACGCTCTGTAGTTATTAGTCAACACTGAGACTGTCATAGGGCCGGTATATCAGTCATTGCTAAGGAGCACATTCCTCGCTCAACTTAAACCGACCAAATCGGCCGCTTAAGCCGCAGAATAGTTCCTTTGATAGACGCTGTGGCGCTATTGGCAGTAACACAACACATCTGTCATCTGTCAGATTTCACATTGCTTCAATTTCGATCTACTA